>VSMD01027329.1:0-77041 GCA_008750895.1 Mirza zaza | reverse complement strand
TACAAAGTTACAGATGCCCCAAACTTATCCTAGCTGGCTTTTGAAATGATGAGTTTTGTGAAGTAAAGTGCTTTTTAATATATGGCACGATTCTCAGTATTTCTATGCTAGCTAAACCATAAATAACCTGAAAATAATTACATTGATTATGTATTTATAAAGAGTAAAGCATCCAATCATAAATAAAAGAAAATATTCCTTAAATATAGGTGGCAAATATCAATATTACTTTGCTTTTAGGGTTTGCAACAATAACATAATATAATTAAGGTGAATTCAAGTGAAAATGCTATAATAAAACATAATTGGCATTAGTTGTTCCTGTTTATAATTAAGTTTTTATGTTCAACAAAGATATATATTAAAATATACACACACAGTTGAATGAGTCAAACATTTCCATAAGAATTGTGAAATGGGACATCACTTTTCTTTCTAAAACCCACATTTCCATATCTCTGCGTTCACTTTAAACACTTATAAATGTTTATTTACCTCCATATTATCAAATAACATTGTTATATTGGTGCTTTTAAAAAAATTAACTGTCAGTTTCTCGGTTTTAAACAGCAGGGAATTCAGATTTAGCATATTTTTTTCATTTTCTAACTCTCCCTACTGCACAAATTTGCCCATACTTCAAAGAGAATTATAATCTACCGTTAGGTCAATATTCAGGGTTTACATTATTATATTTTTGTAAACACTGGCTGGCTACATTTTATACTAAGATTATTTATCCTTTCTTGAGCAACCTTCTGTATACCTTTTAGTACTAAGGGTACTCTTTTTTATTGATTTGGCTTTCTATGTCCTAACTCTTACTGAGTTGTTCAGAATTTGTTAAAATTGTATCAAGTTCCTGAACACAACACTTCATAGGCCTCCAAGCCAACTGATTGAGTGTGGTCTATGCCTTGGAAATTCCACAATCCTGAAATCCACCTTCAGCTTTAACTTGGAGAGACCTCTTTCTCTCTCTCTCGGGGTTTTTTTTTTGAGCTTCCATTTCCCACATCCCATGTTTTCCTTTTTCTTGATTTACTCTCTCATTAAGGTGAAGCAACTTTTCCAGTGCTTTGTGAGAAAGACAGCAATGGGAAATAAACTATAGCCATGATGACATTTTGGTCAATGATAGACCACATAGTGGCATCATAGATCATAATGGAGCTATAAAGTAGTCTTACAGTGCAACTCATTACTCATCTGTTTGTGGCTATGCTGGTGTAAACAAAGCCACAGTACTGTCAGTCATATACAAGTATAGCACAGACAATTATGTACAATATATAAAACTTGCCAATGATAATAATCACTATGTTACTGGTTTATGCATTTACTATACTATACTTGTTATCATTATTTTAGAGCATACTACTCTCACTTATTAAAAAAAATGTTAATTGAAAACATTCTCACGCAGTTCCTTCAGGAAGTATTCCAGAAAAAGGCATTGTTATCATAGGAGATGACAGCTCCATGAGTATTATTTCCCCTGAAGACTTTCCAGTGAAATAAAATGTGGAGGTGGAAGACAGTGATATTGACGACCCTGACCCCGTGTAGGCCTAGGCTAATGTGTGTGTGTGTGTGTGTGTGTGTGTGTGTGTGTGTCTTAGTTTTTAACAGAAAACTTTAAAAAAGTAAAAGAAAATAATGATAAAATCTTTTAAAAATAGAAAAGCTTATAAAATAAGGATATAAAAGAAATTTTTTCACAGCTGTACACTGTGTTTGTGTTTTGAGGTATTATTACTAAAGAGTCAAAAGTTTTTTAAAAATTAAAATTTTTATGAAGTAAAAAAGTTACAGTAATGTCCTCCTAGGCCTTCACATTCACTCACCACTCACTTTCTCATTCACCTAATGAGCAACTTCCAATCCTGCAAGCTCTGTTCATGCTAAGTGTCTTATACAGTTGTACTGTTTTTATCTTTTTTTTTTTTTTTTTTTTTTTGAGACAGAGTTTCATTCTGTTGCCTGGGCTAGAGTGTCATGGCGTCAGCCTAGCTCACAGCAACCTCAAACTCCTGGGCTCAAGCAATCCTCTTGCCTCAGCCTTCCAAGTAGCTGGGACTACAGGCATGCACCACCATGCCCGGCTAATTATTTTTTATCTCTTATACCGTATTTTTATTATGCTCTTTCTATGTTTAATGTTTAAATACACAAATATTTACCATCGTGCTGTAATCGCCTACAATATTCAGTACAATAATATGCCATACAGGTTTTTAGCTTAGGAGAAATAGGGCATACTATATAACTTAGATGTGTGGTGGGCTATACCATCTAGGTTTATGTAAATACATTCCAATGTTCATACAAAAACAAAATCACCTAACAAAGCATTTCTCAGAATGCATTCTTGTTGTTAAATATGACTGTAACCAAACATTGCAGGTCTGAAAAAAACTTTAGTCTACCTTCACATTTGACTGATAGTTTTAGTGGGTTCAGTGTTATCCATTGAAAAACATTTTTTTCTCCAAGTTTTGAAGGCGTTTCTGCATTATCCTCTAGCTTTAGTGTAACTTCAAAAGATCAAAAACTTGTCTAACTCCTTATCATGTTTATATTCTCTCTGGAAGCTTTTAGAATCTAAACCTGAGACCTTAAGTCTTGCAATTGTATAATTATATTCCTTTGTGTCAGTTGATTTTCAGCTATTGTGGTAGACACAATCTAGACACTTATAGTATTTGTTTCTGGCAAATTTTCTTGATTTATTTATGATTTCTTACTTTCTAGTTTTTCTGTTTTCTCTTTCAAAATTTTCAATCAGTCTGGTGTTAGACTTCCTACATTGGTCCTCTAATTGTTTTATATTTACTTTTTAAATTTTTTCTGTGTCTGAGGATTTGAATTCTGTTGTTTGTTTTGTTTTGTTATGGTCTATTTCTGGAAATTTCTTTAACTTTCAAATTTTTTCTGAATATTATATTTTTGTTGTTTTTAATATTTAAGAAATATTCTCTGCTTATTTTTCCCATAAATAATCCCATTATTTTTTCATGAATCCGATATATTATTCTTAACCCCGAATGTAGTAATAATATTTATTTAAAGTTATCTTTGATTTGTATAATATCTGCTTCCTCCAGGTTGCTTGTTCATTTTCTTCTGTCTTGTCATATTATAAGTAGTGGATTTACAGCTTTTTTAGAAATACCTAAGGATCCATCTTCTACTGCAGACTTCACAGTAGGAAGAACTAGCTGGACTGTTTTATTGAAAGACTGAATTTTAGCACTGTAGATATTTTCTTGGTCTGGTCAAATTTCTCAGAAAAGAATATTCCAGATATATGTCTGCCTGCTGGCATTCTGAGAACTGAATAAAGAAAGAGGGGTAAGGGGGTGGGGCTCATCATTTATTACATAGACATTGACTTTTCCTAACCCATAACCTATCTTCTACTGTTGCTGCTCCTCCTCAACCCAAAGACTCTCCTAAAATTTCTCAACCTATTGCATGAGTCCAGTGAGACAGAACACGTGTACAAGTCAGGCAAAGCAGATTTGTTACTCACATATAGGTAGCAAGAATACTTTTTCATTTAATTTTAAGAGGGGAGTTTAAAAGCAGAATGGGAAGAAGTACAGAGGTATATTGTGAGGATTGAACCCAAATTCAGATTTTAAAGCATTTGTTCACAAATACTAGGACTCACTGTTGTTGCATGTACTTCAGAGCGGCACCACACTTTGCCATTGACACAGCAGCAATAATTCAATACTCAAGAGTTCTCATGTATTGATAGCTTTGAGTGTTGATCATTTCCTGCATTATTGGTACTGTTTTAAGATCTCTCTTTTGCCCTTCCTATCTTTGCTCTTCTGTTTCTTTTGTTTTGTGTATCAAAGACTCAATTTTATAAACTTTCAGAATTTTATATGCATTATTATATGCATTATTAGTGAGCATGATCTTAAGTGTAAGGTATTTGCACTATAAAAAAGCTAAACTCAGGAGATAGCCATAGATTAAAGTAAATGAGGAAGGAAAACTACTTAACCACTGAAGTCAGTTTGTCCAATTTACTGTCATTAAGTATTTCAATACAAATAGATGCTAGTCTGGTCTCGGGAAAGCATAAGAATATTTCCCTTTGACTTTAATATTATTAACTTATGACTTGTAAACACTTGCATGTATAAAGACTGATGGATTAAAACACTCAAAACACTCAAACTACTGGGAAGGGGATGGATTTAGTGTGAAGAGCTTTTAGAAGAGGACGCTTATTAAAAATTAGTGGCCTTAATTTTCTGTCTGGATGATCTATTCAATGCAGAGAGTGGAGTGTTGAGGTCTCCAGCAATTATTGTATTGGAGTCTTCTCTCTCTTTAGCTGTGATAACATTTGCTTTATATATTTGGGTGATCCATTGTTGGGTACATATATATTTAGAACTGTTATATACTCTTGCTGAATTGACCCTTTATCATTATGTAATGACCTTCTTTATCTCTTTTTACAGTTTTTGTCTTGAAATCTATTTTATCTGATAGAAGTACAGCTCTTCCTGCTCTTTTTTGGTCTCCATTTGCATGGAGTATCTTTTTCCATTTCTTTATTTTCAATCTATGTGTGTCTTAATAGGTGAAGAGGGTTTCTTTCAGACAACATATAGTTGTTTCTTGATTTTTTCTTCATTCAGTCAATTTATCTCTTATGATTGGAGCATTTAGTTCATTCACATTCAGTGTTATTAATGATAGGCTAAGGACTTACTCTTGCCATGTTGTTATTTGATTTCTGATTGTTGTGTAGTCCTCTCTTTCTTTCTTACTTCCTTTCTATCTTCCTTTGTTAAAAGTGATTTTCTCTGGTAGTGTGTTTTAATTTCTTGTTTTTTATTTTTTGTGTATCTGTTGTAGGATTTTTCATTGAGGTTACCATGAGGCTTACAAAAAACATTTCATTTTAGACATATGACAACTGTGCTTATAAATAAATAAACAAACAAAGATAAATCTAATAGGAATTGTCCATTTTAACTCCATCACCACCCTCTTTTTAACTTTTTGTTGTTTCAATCCATATGTTTTTCTATTATCTATATATCAAAAAGTTGTTGTAGTTATTTTTGATGGGTTTGTCTCTTAGTCTTTTCACTGAAGATATAAGTGGTTTATCCACCACAATTACAGCAATAGAGTATTTTTTATTTGTGTATTTACTGTTACCAGTGAGTTATATACCTTCTTAAGAGTTCTTATTGTCCATTATGATCCTGTTCTTTCAGATTGAAGAACTTCTTTTAGGAGTTTCTTGTAGGACAGGTGGGGTGTTGATGAAATCCCTCACTTTTGTTTGTCTGGAAAGCCTTTATTTCTCTTTCATGTCTGAAGGATATTTTTGCAGAATATAATATTCCAAGGTTAAGTTTTTTTCCAAAGAAACATTGGACTTAATCTGCACTACAGAAGCAAATTTACCTAATAGATATTTACAGAATGTTTCATCCAACAGCTACAGAATACACGTTCTTCTCCTCAGTTGATGCATCATTTTCAAGAATAGACCATATGGTAAACCACAAAACAAGTCTTAAAATATTCAAAAAAATTGAAACCATATCAAGTATTTTCTCTGACCACAATGGAATAAACTTATAAATCAATAACAAGAGGAGCATTGGAAAATATACAAACATTAGAAATTAAACAGTATGTTCCTAAATGACCAGTGGGCCAATGAAGAGATTAAGAAGGAAATTTAAAATTTTCTCAAAACAAATGAAAATGAAAACAGAATATATCAAAACCTAAGGGTACAGTAAAAGTAGTACTAGGAAAAAAGTTTACAGCAAAAGTTCCTACATCCAACAAGTAGAAAACTTCAAATAAACAGCCTAATGATGCATCTCAAAAAATTAGAAAAACAAGAACACACCAAACCCAAAATTAGTAGAACCAAAGAAATAATAAAGATCAGAGCAGAAATAAATGAAATTGAAACCAACAAAACAATACAAAAGGTCAACACAACAAAAAGTTGGTTTTTGAAAAAAATAAACAAAATTTACACACTTTTAGCCAGACTAAAAAAAGAGAGAACACCCAAATAAGTAAAATCAGAGCTGAAAAATGAGACATTACAACTGATACTGTAGAAACCCAAAGGATGATTAGAGACTATTATAAGTAACTATATGTCCATAAATTGTAAAACCTAGAAGAAATGAATACATTCCTAGACATATACAACCTACCAAGTCTGAACCAGGAAGAAATCCAAAACCTGAATAAACCAATAACATGTAATGTGATAGAAGCAGTAATAAAAAGTCTGCCATCGAAAAAACGCCCAGGACCTGATGGCTTCACTACTGAATTCTACTATGAATTCTACCAAGTATTCAAAGAAGAACTAATATAAATTCTATTTAAACTATTCCAAAAAATTGAGGAGAAGGGAATACTCACAAACTAATTATATGAGGCCTGTATTACCCTAATACCAAAACCAAACAAAGACACAACAACAACAAAAACTATAGGCCAATATCTCTGATGAACATAGATGCAAATATCACCAACAAAATGCTGGCAAACCAAATATGTTCAAAAACATATTTAAAAGATTATTCATTATAAGTGAGATTCATCCCAGGGATACAAGAATGATTCAATATACACAAATCAATCAGTGTGTGAACATAGGTCCTCTGGTATTCTACAGGCATGGTAATACGTATGTCATGAAAAATTCTTTTGACAAGAAAGTCAAGGATGAGGAGGTAGACCAAGGACCAGGAGGTTGTCACAGTACAACTAGTCACCACCCACAAAACACTTCTTTTGATAGACTATATTACTAAACCAATATATTTTTCTTTGGATTTAGACTTAACTAAAAATTAAAATGCACAGGTGTACAACTATGAACTAAAAGTTTGAGGATGATTTCTTATACTGAGGTCTGTTTTTATAAAATGGACATATACCTAAAGGACAAAAGTCACCAAATCCCCTATATAATTGCAGAGCCTGTCTTCTCCAGGCTCTTCTTTCACAACTGAGCGTCCCTTGTTTGCCATCAGATGTAAATGGCTCCCTGATCTTTCTTCTCTGAGAGTCTAATGAGCCATCTAAGCTCCATCCCCCACCACATTCTGCTAGCTGAGTCCCTGCTAAGCCCTGTCAGACGCTGCCACGGGACAAAATCCAAGCTGCTTCTCAGCTGAAACTCTGTGCATCATAGCACAGTCCTAGGCCTCATGTCCACATCTTATAGCAGTAATTCTTAATTTGTTTTTTTGTTTGTTTATTTAGTCATGGACTCATAGAAATTCTGAACCCTATTCCATAGAAAAATCCACACTCATACATGTGTACACAATAAAGTCTTTTATTTCTGGGAATTTGAGGACTCATTGAAGTGAATCATTGGATCTAAATTTAAAAAACAAAAACATGTCTTAGAAGCTTTCCAGTCTCTACTATCCTAATGCTCAGCTTGGAGCTGAGATCCCATTATGAACATAAATAATAGTTCCTAGAAAATAATAATTAAAGGTCTCTAATATTACCTACTCCTCAAACGTATATAGTTGATTCATGTTCTATAAAGTTGTGTTTATGTTCTATAAAGTTGTCACAAATATCGAACCATCAGTTCTAGGGAAAATAAAGGGTTAGGGTGCTGAGAGCCTCTGGTCACAACATTTTCATCAATCAACCGATACATAACCTAGTTTTGTATGTGTTTGTATTTAAAGACACTTTATTGGTGGTTTATTAACTTTGAACTCACAGCCAACAGAGCTATAATTCATGCCTGAATGAAGCTTACCTAACATATTATAGCCTTCTTGCACTATGCCTGAGGGTGATTTTAAAATGTGAAAGCACCAACAAAAAGAATAAAAATGTGAAAAATGTTGCACCAAACAGGCCATGAAAAAGACACTTGTTTAGACTATGACACAAGAAGGCAGAGCATTGCCTTTTGCAACCTCAGCCGGAAACATGTGCATTGGACAACTCCACTTTGTGCCATTCTGTGCATGTCCATGATAACCATGAAAGCACAACAAATATTGAGACTTCACTATAGACTGAATATTTATGCCCCCAGCCAAATTCATGTGTTGAAATCCTAACACCCAACTTGGTGGTATTAGGTGGTGGGGCCTTTGGGAGGAAATTAGGTCATGAGGGTGGATCCCTTATGAGTGGAACGAGTAGTGCCCTTATAAAAGAGGCCCTAGAGGGTTCCCTTCCCCCCTTCCACTGTATGAGGGCACAGCAAGAAGACAGCTGTCTGTCAATCAGAAAGCAGGACTCACTAGACACTACATCTGTTCCCACCTTGATCTTGGATTTCCAAACCTCCATAACTATAAGAAATAATTTTCTGTTGTTTATAAGTTACCCAGTTTACAGGATTTTGTTATAAAAGCCTAAACAGACTCTCACAGGTTTAAAAATAAAGTTTAGCAAGTAGTCAAACTCACAAATACTGAAGCTGTGAAAAATAAGGATGGATTGTATACTCCCCCTGCCAACTTACTATTTCCCACATCCTATGGGACTCTCAACTTCCCACCTCGTAATGCCTAAGCCCTCACTTCCCATGTTTTGAACCCTTCAGTACACTAGTTTTATAAATTCTGAGTTTTTATTTTATGAATAATCACTCAACAGGTCACCAATTTTAGCCCAATGACCCCTAACTTAGTAAGTCCTATACCAGAGAGGTCTCCAGGCCTATTCCCTTCAATTCTTAATACTTGGCACAACCAAGCATGTAATTCCTTGTAGGTACCTGCATAATCAGCCTTGTGAGTTAATTTCAACAGTACTGAAGTATACATATACTTTTGTACAAAAAAATGGAAATGCCATGTATACGGAAATTCTTAAAATGAATTTGAAAACTAATGAGAGTAGGACTATGCAGAATGTTAAGATACAGGCATATAGATACAGACCTTATTGTTCAGCTTTAATTCAGTCACCTTATCTATTGATGGCGCACTTTAATGCACCATATAATACTTAATTGTGTTGATGGTCTATCATGATTGTAAGTAAAGTATATCGATTTTTCAGAGAAGTAAAAGCTATTTCCTACAGTTTCTTTGTGTGTTGTGATTGTGACTCAGGGAGCATTTTGCATGCATAGAAAGAAGCTTTAAAGTATAATTATGTTTCACTTGTTTTTTGTTTTGTTTTGTTTTTTTCAAAATGACACAATTTTTAAAAATTCAAATATAGGCTAACTATGTGCTCATAATAGAAGCCAGTGTTATTTGTTTTCTTTCTTTTGACCCACCTAAAAGAATCATGTAAGATGTATTGCAACAGATCCTTGGTAGTAAAACCCTGCTAGAAATTCGTAGATAACAGAGGATCTGAGCCTAAGAAGAGATGGGAAAACTCATCATTGTGGCATCAATAGTGACAGAGTGGCAAAATAGAACTCAGAATGCCAGGTCATGCATTAATAAAGTATTCATAGAAATTGATTTGGGCTCTGCTTTTGGCCCCATGCCCAAAAGAGCTAAAGGGTAAACCACAGCCCACAGAATTCAAGGAGAAATACTCCTGGCCTCCTTTCTGATCAACTGAGCAGTGACTTAAAAATATCTTATGCTATGTCAATGGATATAATGACTGGGACATTTCCCATTTTCCTAACAATCAAGGTAAGGACCAGTTAAATTTACATTGACTTTGTTGGACATAAGCACAGACATTTAAAAGATGAGAAAAGACTACTGATAGACAAAGAGTAAAAGATTAGTCTGAGAAGATCACTGAATCTTTTCAGAACTGGTTAAGTTTTAAGTATTGATTATGAGCTCCCTCTTATACTAGACTCAGTGGTAGATTAAGTCATTTACATAGCCTACCTGCAATACATTCACAGTCTAAAGCTGTGCTGTCCAATATAGTAGCCACTAGTCACATATGATTATTATAATTTAAATTTAATATGATTAAAAATCCATTCTTCTGCTGAACTAGTCACATTTCACATATTCAGTAGGGCCATGTGGATAGTTATTACCATATTTGATAGGGCAGATTTTCATCTGCCCTATCATGGAATTTCATGGAAATGTCTATTGGACTGTGCTGATATCAAGTAGCACTTATTCAAAGACAATAAGATATAAATGCTAAATGTAAAGTGTGGTCGTATACCACCATGGATGTTTACCTGGCTAAGGTAAAAAAAAATTTTAATTTTTTTATTTCAGCATATTATAGGGGTACAAAAGTTTAGGTTACGTGTGTTGCCTTCCCCCCTCTTCCTTCCTCCCCCCGCCCCCCAGAGTCAGAGCTTCAAGCATGTCCATCCCTGAGATGGTGTATATCGCACTCATTGTGTATGTACATACCCATCCCCTGCCCCCCCCATCTGCCTGATGCCCAATAAATGTTATTCCCATATGTCCGCCTAGGTGTTGATCAGTTAATACAGTTTTTTTCTCTCCAATATCTATAAATTTTTATTAGTGTTAAATTTGTTTTAATCTCTAAGTTGTTAATGAATATCTTGAATAATATTAGTTTAGTAAGCATATTTTAAATAATTCTCTCCACAGTTCAGACAACAATATTAATTACATGAGTGTAATTGCTCATTAACTTGATACAGACATCTTCCAGATACAGGGAGTCAGTTGTTCACAGTTATAGACATTTGCTGGACAAAGAACTATCAGATACAACTTTTTTTTATTGCTTGCTATTAATCTAACAACTAGTACCATTTGTAGTTTACTCTTCCCTCCTTGTTAAAAGTAAATTTATAAAGTATTAAACAAGGGCATTAAAGACAGAGAAACACCTGGTAGAGTCTTTCAGGAAATAAGAAAAATTTCAAAATAAAGACACTTTTGTACACCCTTGATGGGAATGTGACTTGCTACTTGCTACTTTTTCAAAGTGCAATTTGACAATGCACACTAAGAAGTCCTTATAAAGGAGTGTTTGGGGATTTGTTTTCTGTTCATTTTTTCTTTTTTTGTTTTTTTAAATAAAAAGCATAGATACTCGAATAGCCTTTCAAGATATACTGCACAGTTTTTATAAATCAATTATTTTCCTACTTGGTGGGACTTACAGGCGTTACTTCCAGGTGTAAAAAATGGTATCTGTTGCATCATTCAGTCTCACCTTTCTTGTGCCCCAAGGTGGTTAACTCTACTACAGCAGAGGACTGTAATATTAATCACATATTAATGTAATTATATCCATAATTAATGATCAATATTCATCCTCAAAGAATCTATCCCTCTCAAAAACTGAGTATTTTAATGTTGAGCATTAGGGAGTAAATAGAGAAACACAAATTGATTTAGCAAAGTCTGCACAAATATCTGTTGACTATAATTAGTTAGCATTTCTTTGCGTAATCTGAATCATTGTCACCTCCAGTTTGAACCTGGAGACTGAAGTTGTGGAGGTTCAGATCTGCTGTAGCTGAGAAGCTTAGTAGCATTATAGGTCAATGTTAATGACTTAATTTTATGGATTTCCAGGTTGCTCTGATTCAAATCTGGAAATAGTCGTTCATGACATTGAAAACTTGAATTAAGCATTCAAGGAAGGTATCCCACATATTGATATCTTCAAAGGCCACTTATAATGATGGACTCTGATCATTGCAAATTCATTAATCCTTTAAATTTCTACAAGTACGATTCTTTGTGATCAGTACCATGGTTGCAGTTATAACTTTCTTTTTCAAAGAAATCCTATTCTTAATATCACAAATCACAAGTAGATTAGAGTATTAAAATATTTGCCCAATAACTGTTCTTTCATTAAGTGCCAAAATGGATTTTTCAGATCAATCTTTTATATATAAATGAAGTAGGCATTAGGCACAGCTATTCCACTATATTACAAACTTGCAATCAAATCTAACCATAATGAAATAATCTTTTGAAAGTTCTGTCTTTGACACTAGTTAGCAAAACTACACAAACTTCACACAGACAACTAATCATCACTGCTACTTAAGAACTTGCACTTATCAGTGACATTGCTAATCATTTGATGATTTCCAGAGGTCTTTCTCTAGATAAGTACATCTTCAGCTACCTTTTCAATTTTTACTTAATTGCTTGATACAACTTTAAGATGGAATGAATGTACATCTTCCCACCATCAAAATAGATATTCTTTTATACCCAGATGTTATATTTTCATCATTTAACTTACTATGAATAGTAATTTGGTTTGTAAAAAAGAGAAAAGTGGGCCCAAACATAAAATTTAATGGGCTGTGTTCCTAATTATGGTGTAAATATTTATATGAAATTAAATTTATTGTGTTTAATTTTTAAAAAAACAAATATAACTTTTTCTAGATAATAATCCTTTCCTCTCTTATTCAAAAATAATTTATGTTTTGTCACTAGTTTAAAACAATTGAATATCTTTTTTGGTTGTTTTTCTATTGGCTGTTGGGACCTTCCAGCTACTTTTAAATTATCACATCTTTCTGCATTTTATAATTTCATATAAACTGCCTTAAATTATTAGTTGAACAAAACAACGTATTAAGAAAAAGACATAATTTCCTTTTTTCATTGTTATATGTTAATAAGTCATCTCCTCTTGCAGAAAGGTAGAAGATAGCCAAACTCTTGATTTCAAGGTTATAAACATAAATACTGTGTGTGTGTGTATATATATATATATATATATATATATATATATTAGACAGAGACACTCTCTGTCACCCTGGCTAGAGTGCAGTGGCATGATCATAGCTCACTGCAACCTCAAAGTCCTGGGCTCAAGTGATCCTCCTGCCTTAGCCCTTAGCCTCCCAAGGAGCTGAGACTATAGGTGTGCACCATCACACCCAGCTAATTTTTTTATTTTTTGTAGAGACGAGGTCTTGCTGTTGCTCAGGTGGTCTCGAAGTCCTAACCTCAAGCGATCCTCCTGCCTGGGCTTCCCAGAGTGCTAGGATTATAGGCATGAGCCACCATGCCTAGCCATGTATGTACTCATATATTTCTATTAAAACTTAATTTGTATAACTATAATGTTCTAGTACAATATCAAGAGTGATTATTTATACATCTGCAGAGTAAAGACATACGCTAAAAATTATAAATCAAGAGTGTCCACACTATCTGGGTGATGTACATACTTTGATTCAATCTGTACAAAATAAATTCATGTAACCAAAATGTTTGTATCCCCATAATATTCTCAAATTTTAAAAAAACTAAAAAATAGAAAAAAGAGTGTTGCAAAGGCTATTAGCTCCAACTTACATAGGAAATTGTAAATAGCACAACCCAACATACAATTATGACATCTTTTAGTTTAAATCAATTTTCATGTGCTAATATGTGCACACGTACATGATGGGAATATAAGAGGTCTAGAGAAGAAAAGATGCACTGTCTTGGACCTATTGTGGCTCTTTAAATAATGTCTCTCATGTGTGAGAGTTTGGGCTATACATTGCCACAAAACCAGTAATTTAAATACTTCCAGCTTTCTTCAAGGTAGAGTCATTGACCCAGAGAGTTGTATTCTTACTGATATCAATATCACTACAAACTCATTGTGTATATAAAGAAAGAAAGGTAGTCTGTGTATATGTGTGCTTGTGAGTTTATGTGTGTGTGCAATGTCTGGCTTTTAGAGTAGATTGCTAACAGAGAAAAGGCACAAGACAAGGAGTAAATTTGCATAGTTTTGTCTAATTAAGTGGAAATGTGACCCTGAGTAAATGATTCAATAACCCTTTCTAAACCCTAATTTTCTTCTTTATCAAAGTGAATAATAGTACCTGCCTTATCCTCTTTAGGGGAAGTTTTGTGAGTATGAAATGATGTGTGGAAAGATTTATACAAAGAGAAACTTTTTAAATGATTTCTTTTCATTTCAAGATTAAAAATGGAAGAATGTTCAAGTTAAACAAAACCTTAGAAATTACTCAGCCAACATTATTTTACATTTAAGAGGAGATATTCAGAGAAGGTAAAAGATTTGACCAAACTGACAATATTCAATTGTAGATCTCATGGTTTTCTGATCCAGAGGTGTTTTAGAATTGCAATTTTTACATTTTTTCCAATTCTATGGGTCTTTTTCTTCAGCAAAAAACTTAGTTATTTTTTTCTATGACTCATAAAGATGGAATATATTAGAAAGAGTAGAAATAAATGCATGTTTCTGTTATAAAAAATCTTTTATTTTTGTAGTAAATATTTTATGAAGTCCTCTGACAAGAAAGAAATATCTGATTTGTTTTAGCTAATGACTAAATAGTAAAAAATAGAGTACCTAAAAGAAGTAAGTACAAAATGCAAGGGGCTTAAATAATCTATACACTAAACATTGAAATCTCAATTAGTCAAGATTTAATTTGTTATGCTTTTTCTCTTCAAGTACTTTTATAGAATGGAACTGGTGCATAGAATTTGGGATTTTCCTGTCCCTCAGAGACTTTTTGTTATCTATGTGAATCTTTCTTATCAATAATGAAGGCAGCCATAGCATACCATCAGCTAAATTGAATGGCTGCCTCCATTATTGATAAGGAAGATAAAATAATGGATAATGGCATTTGTTTTAAAATTAAATGACTTTTTATAGTAATTATCTAATTTAAATAATAGTTTAATCCTTTTGTGAAATAAATCAGAAGAATCTAAACTGCAGCCTCAAATACATCTACCCATTCATTCATTCAGCCAAAACTCATTTAAGCACCTACTATGTTACATACTCTGCTACATGTTTTTCTGGATGTGAATGTGAACCAGAGATATAGTCTGTCCTCAAGGGACTCCTAGTATATTACAAGAGGAAAAAAAACACACACACAACTAGGCATAATATAATGTAAAATCACTAAACACTTGAAAATCATTGAACTAGCTCCTTAAGCCTAGATAAGATTTGTGCTATAATTGGTACCTTAAGAAAGGCAGGCAGTGGCAAAGCAAGTAAGTTTGGGTGGACGATAGGGTTTATAAAAGCAACCAGTGGGAAATAACTATGACTCAATTGCTTCCTTGGGCCTGACTCCCAACACTTACTTTGTTTGGATTTTGCTACTCAATTTTATCCTTTACCATGATAGCTGTATAGAGAGTTAAAGTGTCAAGTTAAGAAATTCTGTGCCATTTGATTATTTACCAAAAGAGCACAGAAAGTCCTTTTAAAATGTATTGAAATATGTATTTTTTAAACACAGCAGCCAATGTTTCTAGAGTATTTGATTGCTTTGCTTTAAGCAAAAACACAATTTTACCTCCCATGGGTAAACAAGAAAGCCTCAAAGGATAAAGTTGGCTTTGTGCACCAGCACACAGTTTTAATTTTATCTTCTCTATCAGTAGCTTGCCTCTCACAGTAGAGGTTAAGTCAGTGTGGAAAAGAAGAAGAGATAGAAAGTGGCTATACAAATTGCTACAATTAAAAAAGGAAATATCAAAAATGTTGCAACTCCATAAATATATTTATATCTATTTTCTATCATTATTTTCACTATAGCAAGATTCTATAACTTCTACAAACCTAGGTATAGTATAGTCTTTTTGTTCCTCTGAAACAAGGTAAGTTTGCAGGACAATCAATGCTGGTGTTGCTATAAGATACATAAAGAAAAGAGACAACTGTATGCAGTAGTACAACTCAAACTCCTTTATGGTTGGTGTTTGTGCTGGGAAATTTGGAAGGCTAGATCTGTTTCTAGTTTTATTTACTTTTGTATTTATAGAGACTATAAGTGGAAGGACACATTCTTCTGCATTATGAACAATAAAAAATAACTGTTGTAGTTTTGACGTAAATATATAATTTCTCGCCTGACTAGATTGAAAGACTAAAAATGCTTAGAGAGTGAGCACTGAAATGTGTAACTTTGTGTATGCCCTATGGAGACATATGTGTACGTGGTGCTCAGTATTTGTTGGAGCAATGAGTAAATGTGTCCAAGCCAGGCTCCACACAAAGGCCAGATCACCACTGTAAATGTGAGAGTGCCCTTTAACACATAATGTACTCTGACCAAATTTGGTAAGGGAGGCACCAGACTTTGTCAATACTAATGATGTGGAATCTACTATATTCAGGTACCTTTATGTAGCAACAACTACAGTAGTATTCTTTTTATTTTAACTCTATATTTTATTAAGATGACACAAAGATTGAGGATGATCTTTAGCAAACCACAAAAGGTGTACAGTGTGTTTCGAAAACAGTCAATGGCTCCTCTTTATAAAGCTGTATACATTTTTTGAGAGACAAGACTCCGCCTTGTTGCCAATTTTACTCCCAGTATCTATCACTGTGTCTGGAACACAAGTAATCACTCAAATATTTATTGAATCAATACATGAATGAATGAAATTTAAAATGCATAATGATCAATAAAGCCATGTAATTCTTTCCAGTGTCTAGTCTCTTCCAAGTGCCCTGGTTCGAGGGTCTGCATTAGTGAGTCCATTCCTCCCTTCTGCTCTTATTATTAATCAGAGCATATTTTAACCTGCCTTTTAAACCTAAGAGTGGCAATATAATGATGTAGCTGTGTCTCTCATTCCTATACTTGAAGACGCCGTAAGGTAAACAAGGGTCTGAGAAGTTCATCCAGAAGATACTTCTTTAACTTTCCTACTATGCCTTGGTTTGTAGGAAGGGGTCAATATTCATTAGCTCTATCAGGGGCATTTTCGCCTACAGTCCAAGACAATTAAGAGGACAGGTAGCCTAAGGAGAGATGTGGAAGGCAGAATGCTTTTTAGAGGGAAAAGTCTCTGTTTGAAGTCCACTGAAAATTAATCTACTGTTTTCCACATCACAAAACTTTCTATGTGGTCAAGACGCAAGATTATCCACTCAAATGACTGAGAAGAGTTTAATAAAGGATTACGGGGAAAGCCAGAGTTTGGGGAAATCAACAAGGAATAGAGTAGTACTCAAGGGCTAGTTACAGTAGAATTGCTACCTTCTGTGACTAAAGGGGCTTCCATACACAGGTGGCTGTACAGGAGCATAGCCGGACAAGAACTGTGACCTGTGGTAGAGGGACACAGAAAATACACAACAACCCAAAAGCAGGGGACACAGCAAAAAAAAAAAAAAAAAAAAATACTCTCTCCTCCCACCTGCTGATCTCCTATCAATATCAAGAAGAAAGGAGGAAGCATTTGGTAAGTCCACAGTATTGTTCTCCCAGATAATGAATCTAGAAAAGTGAGAGTTAGCAATCTCATTAAACATTGTTTTCTACCAATCTACCTCTAGTTCCAAACTAGATCCTCACAGTAGATAAGGAGGATCTTCAAAGAAATGTTGCTTTTCTATATTGTGGTTAATTGTATGATTTAAGAAAATATGACCTACGAAAATCTGACTTCCAGAACAGATCAATGAAGAGGTGATTACTCACATTGCAAAATAATTTACACAGAACTCCTTTTACAAAGTTTCCCTTAATGGAATTATGAAACAGATTTATGCAAATTATTTTAGGTACATATCAGTTACAAAAGTTCAGATAGGTGGAAAGCTACCATTTAACAAACTTATATGAATTAGAATATCTTCCATTTTCTGACTCTATCACTATTAACTATTTTAAATGACTTGCTCCAAGAAAGTGTAAGTCCTCTTGCTTATTTTGTTTTTTTCCTAGAACTACCTAAGTGTCTTATTTGTGGAAATAAGTATCTAACAATTATTCACCATTTCTTTTCTTTTGTGTTAAACATATGTGGTGAAAAAGAAGGCTATCATGACTTCAGAAATAACAGAATAGAATACTTGTCTTCTTTAATTTCTTGATGGCTGAGTTGCAAGCTAATTCCCTGTGGCTTTCCCTACAATATCAAAGAAACAGTAACTAATTCGAAAATTAAGAGAATAGGACTAACATAAAGTCACCTTTGTAGTTTAGTAACATTCCTTTAGCAAGAAAAGAGTAATGAAATCAAGGCCCAAGATGAAAATGAGATAAAAGGACTCCTTAGGAATTGTAACTCTAGAGGTTTGTAGATTTTTAACAGTAAAGTTATGTTTCCCTGCCTTCCCTTACAGTAATTCTATTTTGATCTTAATCATGTACATTAGTTCTATTACTCAATTTCTCTTTTGTTTTTTCTTTCTGAAAATGGAGGATTTCTCCTTAAAAGACAAGAAGACAGAAAGATGCTAAAAATGAGATTAGGGAATAGATGGTAAAACCAGAATCAGTGTTCAGAAATTCCTAATGATGCTGTAATTCCCAGAGGGAAATATTTATTTATATAAGGACATTCAGTTAATTATTTATAGAAATAAAACTCGGGAAAATTCCACTCTCACTGTTTTTATCTACATACCCTGTCCCTAGAGGCCTTGTATGTGGGTTTCCATTCTCAGAATCAGAAAGTCCCATTTGCTGACATTGATACCATCTTTTATAAAAATGAAATTTGTGACAATAATAATAACACTGATTTTTCTCTGTATTTGTAAGGCCCACTATTTTAAAAACCAATTATCTGTTTTTTAAAAACAATCACATTTTTTCTTCATATCCATAGGAAATAGATAAATTTGGAATGCTTTAACAGAGTCCACAAGTCAAGATATGTGTTTGTTTGGCCAGCATCACCAGTGGGGATTACACTATTCAGCGTAAGGGGCTAATGGCCCTGCTGTAGCTGTTTGATGTATGCCAGGCACAGACTTATGCTCCAGAAGGGGCCAGAGAGAGACCCAGATCAGATCAAGCTTGGGAAATGGGAGGTAAGAGAAGGGCAGGCTAAAGGCAATAGTTTATTTAAAATATGAAGCTTGGAATTTTCCTTTTACAAAAAAAAAAAAGAGAGAGAGAGAGAGATGGTATGAAAATGTAGCAGGTTTTTGGTGGTGAAAGGATTCTAAAAATATCGAGTGTTTTATGACAATATTTCCCAGAAAATATTAGAGCTCCTCATGTAAGAAAAGTACTTCGTGCATGAGTGGGTTCCACCTTTGTGCACCTCATTTCTTTTTTCTGTGATTTTTCAAATCTTCATCTGAAAAATTATAATTTTATAATAGCCACTCAAGTGAAAATATTAAGAGGAATCATCTAATGCCAATGAGAGTGAGAGTCAAGGGTACAGATCACTCCCACTCACTCTCACATTTTAATGCAAGGGCCTTTAAGGATCTCATTGAAAATTTGTCATAAAAGAACATGATAGTAGTCATTACCTATTCAAAAGCAAATGTGAAAACACAGTGGTCTAAATCACTTTATTAGAAAGATTTAGGCTCATAACAGAAACACGCAGCTTTATTATGACCTTCATATAACCAATAACCCCTAGTTCAATAGGCTGAAATAATATTTTATTTAAAAGATTCAGGCTTATATCAACAGATGCTTTATAATGTCCCATAATACCAAAATTCCCTAGTTCAATTAACCAACTTAAAGAATTTTCACTTTACAGAAAATAACACAAAACCATTTTTCTTCTTTATGATGTCAAATAAGGCCACTGTCATCTTCATTATCTATATCTTTCTGGTCTAATGTAGGTTGCATGCAAAATCCAAAAAAAGAACAGGATTGCTGTTCAAAATCTTGAAGTGTATTGGACAGGGTCCTATACTGACAATGGTAATTTTCATATTTGCTGGAACAATTCAAAGATTGCTCAATTCTGAGGGAAAATGATAGGGAAAGCAAGCCAGAATTGTGGGCTGAAAATTACTTTTCATTCTTCAAAATATGGCCTTCTACATGTTGCAATTGAATGCCTGGAGATGTCAAAAGGGAAAGAGTAAGATGCTTGCCAAAGTTATGAAACTGTTTGCTTGGAGAGAATGCCATTCAGATTCTCTGTGAAGGTGTTATCCTCATAATATATGACATTCTTGGAAGAATTACTTATAGTTATATTGTTCAGAGCTTCGCCAGTCTTAACATCATGCTCTACGCTTCCTTTTTTTTGAAACTCTACCAAAATATAGTACTAATCTCTAAAATGATGTATAGTTAGGTGGATTTGTAAGTACACTCTAAAATGGTATGTTGAAAGACTGATATTCTCTGCTCCAAATAGAAAAGGATATGAGGACAACAGAAATATGATGGAAATTGCCATTGAAAGGAGTTAAGCCTGTCTCTCTGGTGACTCTCTGGAAGAACTTTTGTGGACAAAGATATTTCAGTTGTACAATTGGCACAGAAATTGAGCAGTCATGAATAACCTTTGGAAAGAGGAGGAATGACAATCTAAAAAAGCAAACTAACAAACAAAACCACAATGATCTGGGGCCAGTGCCAAAATACAGAAGGAATGGGATTTGACTGAGGTGAATTCAAAAGAATATTCCTGGGTTTAGCATATGCAGTAAAATTCTAGGGAAATTCTGAGAAACTAAATAAAGAAGTAAATGTTTCTCAAGCCTCACTAAACTGCATGACAAAATGAATAAAACATTGGCTTCAGGAAAATTTATAAACTGGCAGATAGAGTTTTAAATGTGGTAGATATATATCATGGAGTATCACTTAACCATCACAAGGAATGAATTAATGTGTTTTGCCTCAATTTAGATGAAACTGGAAACCATTTTCCAAGAATCTCAAGACTATGAGTAGATGGTACTATTAATTTTTGGTAATTTATATAGTATTTCCCTTTAATTAAATATTTAGTTGTGTGGGTAGCAGTAGTTATTTCTAAGAGTACTGGGAATCGGGAGGTGGAGGAATTACACCAAGCAGCAATATTCCATAAAATTAATTATCTAGCTGAATTTAGGAAAAAATGTGACTGTTACATTATATATTATAAATATATTTAAATTCAAGATTGATGGTTACTGCTACCAGTGCTTTCGTATGCATCATCCTCACAAGCCAAGGCCCCAAGAATATGTCATTTACTTAATATTACAAGTGACTCTAGTCACTTTTATTCACATTTTTATATTCAGATTCAAGCTCTGGATGCCTAACACAATTTATCGTAAATTATTTTCCAGGGTGTGGGAAGGAATTTGCATATATACATCATTGTGGAAAGCTATTAATGATAGTTTGGTTATTTTTAAATTTTATTTTGTTGGCCTCAAAAAAGATAAAATATGAATTCTCTTTATGATCAATTTGAATTATAGAAAGAGATTCTAAAACTATGACATAGATACATGAAAATATTTAAGGCAGGATTTTAAATACGTAAATTTTTAATATTTACCCAAGGAAGCAGCAGGGATTCACTAAAAACATGACAATCTTTTCAACAAGGCATACAAGGAATTGTCCCCTGAAGATGAGCTAGAACAATGTATGTAGTTACACAGGTTTGTAGCTAGCTGACCACTCCTATGTAAGAAGGATTAACGACAGCCTATAGGTCATTTTCTACCGGGACAGCAAGACTCACTACTCGCTGTTTCATTCTCATAGAAATACACAGCTGGTAAAGAGTCATCCAGAATTATCAAGATCAAGGTCAAAGGTCAAAACTAACAAGGCAAAATTTAATAAGAATAAATCTAAACTCTTGCATTACTCTTCCAGTAATCAATGAAATACTTTATTTGGAAAAGGAAATAAACATTCAGTTAACTGAAACTCAATATAAGCCAATTTTGGTAATTATTTACCAAAACCATTCAATAAATTCTAATCTATACCAAAAAGGAAGAAATAACATACTTAAACCGCTGTACTCTTATCTTGGTCAGATCACATGTAACATTTATATTTATACCTGGTTACCATGTTTTAAATATACTGTGATAAAACTGTAGAGAGTTTGGAAGATGGAGGCTAGAACACTAAGAGACATTGACATTTTATGTAAGAAATATTGAAAAAAACTAGGGATGTTTACACTAGAATTGAGAATACTTAGTGGAACTATGAGAGCAGTCCTAAAATATAAAAGGATACTCTTATACAAGTAAAAAGCGAGTAGCTTTAAATTGGTAACATCAAAGCATAGACCAATGTATGGAAGTACAGAACAAGACTTCATATCAATAACAAGGAGCACATTCTTATATTTCATAATTATCCAAATAGAGATTTGTTTCCTTTCAAGTCCACGAGCTCCCCATCACTGGATGACGGAGGCAGGTGTTTCATTAGAGAGAAGATGAAAATGTGATCTGTATGTTCCCTTCCAAAGTTAAGGTTGTGTTTCATATGCATTTGGATTCTGCTTTTTTGAATGAGAAGGTCGTTGTTCTAAAGAGTCTATTTCTGTATTGTCTCACGCATCACTGCAGGGTTATGTGCGGCACTCAGCAGGGACAGAAGCACTAATATCGATGCCAGGGAAGTCACTCAGAGAACAAATGATCTGAGGAGTTCCAGCAGTTAGCAGGCAAGTCTTTGAAGGGCTCCTCTCTGTGGTGAGTCTCAGATCTGATTTGACTGGTTTGCTGCAACTCTGATTAGATGAGATTCTTTGAAGTGAAAGGTCTGCAACTTAACTCTTCCTGGTGACTTTCTCCTTTGACTAATGGTATTTTATCTCATTGTGGCAATAAAGATAAACCTAGTTTAGTTTGTTTTAAAGAGCATCACACTCATAAGCCTCCTCACCTCACCTCTTCATACACACAAATCTACACAGCCTTTCTAAATGATGTATAACTGGGCAACTTGAGATAAAATTTTCCTCTTCTCATCTAATCTTCTGTGCCTGTGTAATAAGTAAATCTTGCAGGAAGAAACTGAAAACTTCAAATGTTGATGAGCCGGTGGCATTCCTCTTTTAGCCTCCTGTGAATTTTAAAAAAATTTAATTATAATAAGCCAGCAGGCTATCTTTGCTACCAACACTTTGTATTTGTTCATTTAGAGATCATTGTAATGGATATTAATTTATTTTTAAAATGCCACATAATCAGCATCCAACGTTATTTGTCATAATGGGGTTAACTTAGTAAAAAGTGAAAGGTATCAGTAGAGCTGTTGTTTTTTTGCCAACAGTCCTTGGGAAAAAAATTTGCCAAACTTTCAGAGTAGATATTTTAAAATTGTAGATTATAAATTCCTGTGCAAGTTAGTGAGAAATCTAAAAATAATATTCAAATATTTGGCTCTTTCAAAGGACTCTTCAAAACAAAGCCCAGTAAATGACCATACCATTGTGTCTTTGGGTGATTATCATATAGGAAAATCATTGCCAGTTTAACATTTTCACAGTGGTCTCTCCAAAACACTGAAACTTATCCTACCTACTCTCAGCTTCTTCATCCTTCGAGTGGGAGGTAAGGAATTCCAAAGATGATATAAGTTTTGGGAACTTTATTAGTATAGTGTGTAGAACAGATGACTCTATCCTCTTATCCTATAGGACTATGACTTGGGTTTCTCTGAGATGATTTGGGTCAATATCAACTGAGAAAGCACACCAGAGGCTAACCAGGTGAGGCTCTGCTAATCTCACATTTCCCTAATAAGTGTTAGGCATATTGATGTATAAAATGTACACATTCAGTGGTAAAGGATAAGTCAAGGCACTGTGTAATAACAACTCCTTAAATATACCTGATCTATTAATAAAGTTAAAAAAACAATTTGAATCCTCATAGTGATCATTTTAACTGCCTATTTCAATTCAATTCAATGACATCTGATAATTTTCCAATCCGTGCTTTGGTTGGTCGGTTACTTTGTCAGTCGCCTTGGCTGTGCTGTCTTCTGCGTGCCCCCCCCCATCCCCATCATTATAACAAGGCCTCTGAACCCTCTACCTTCCCCTGCCCCAATGTTTCCCAGGCTTGCTCTCCAAGGTGCCTGCTGTTTTGCTCTCTTGCTGTTCTCGAAACACAGAGGCTACCCCACTTCCCTTCTCATGCCTTGTACTAGAGCTACTGCCACAAAGAGGGAAGGTAGTATTTTTTTCCTTTCAGTTCTTATAGCTATTTAGGTTTCCAAATTCCCACCTGAAGTTTCAGTTTTACAGTCTTGCTTATTAAGTAGTAGAAGGAGTTCTCTAGAAATAAGATTAAAGAGAATGAAAGTTTACAACCCAATGCGTATTTTCCTAACTGATCATAAGCTGGCGTCTCAGGTCAGGGAACAGGCCAAAGAATCTCCCCATCGCCACTCCCATCCTCTGGGTGGGCTTTTACACAACCTCATTGCTGTCATTTCTTCTTTCTCTCATGTTCTGAGGGGCCCCATTATCAGGCACAAAATCTCCTTTCCTTGCTCCCAGGAAACCAATCAGATACTCATAAAAGTAGGATTCCAGATTATCAATTATCTCAGAATTCCTAACTAGGCACGTTATACAAGGCCACTATGGCACACACTTCACTCTCTAGAACTCTTTGGTAGCTATAAAGATGATTACCTGCAATTAGAGAAATAAAGAACCAATAGAGCAGCTATCTCTCAGATTTCACGTATGTTAACTTTTGTTTGAACTATAATCCTCATACTGCATCCTCTTCTAACCAAAATTATCAATTGTTTTTACTCATATGGTATGTTTTCTCAAATGCTGCTCCATATTTCTGATTCTTCTTTTAATTTTTTCACTGATTTTCCTTATTTCAGATTATGTGAAAACATAAGGATGCTGTTAAACCCTAAAATTATCTCTTGATTCCCCAAAGATAAATCCTAAAATTAAAAATAACCAACAATCTGAAATAATTTTAATAATTTTATGTAACATGTAGACACTCAATTAGTATTATTTGCCAGAGGGAAAACCAAAGTTAAATAGTTTTTATTTCACTTAAGTAGTATAGTTAGGGATGAGGGAAGGAGGAATGGTTTGATTGATATGTATCATTCCCTCACTGTGAGCTCCTAGAAATATCTTGTTTGGCTGTTTGTGATGGAGTTGATTTATTTTAATTAAAATAAGCAGTTACTTCTGAAAAATAAAACAGAAACATATATTTTTGTGGAAATACATATTGATATAAATACCATGTCATACTTGTAGAATGTTTAAATATCCCATAAAACATTCTAAATGATTGTTCATTAATCATTAACTCCCAAGATGAAAATAATTTAAAGTAATAGAATTGAACAATTAAAGCTCAGAAAAAATAAAAACAACCCAGTAAAACCCTTTCCTGAAAAAAAACCATTTTTTGTAGTATTTAGCATAGGTCTCAGAGCAATAGAACTGTGTACTCATTTTAAATGTTGGAAACAGGCCACATTTCAGACTAAAGAAGGAAGGGAAAGTCAGACATGATTAAAAATGACATCTGCCTAGAGAATAAGAGCTCCATCCCTTTAGCTGTCTGAAATACTTCTGATTTTTGGTTCTGTCAGAGATTTTCAGATTCCATAAAAAAAAAAAAAAAAACCTAAGTTGTCAAGATTTCTGAAATTATTGCCCAAGGGAGGCCTAAAAATACAATTTAAAGATCAGCAAGCTATTTCTCTATTGACATCTTTTTCTACTAGCACATGTTCCAAATTGGAAGCAACACTTTTCTGAAACTCAGAATATTTCACAAAATTTCGTAATTTTTTAGCTAGGACAACAATAATAACTATGACTATCACATGATCATCTCACTTTTTAGATAATTTTTAATGAAATAGAGTTACATTAATATTCTCTTATGTCATAGATTTTTATTTCTAAATTATACAAGTGCTTACTAATTTGTCAGTTATTATGATTACTTGTATTCCATAGCAACTTAATAATTTACATTCATATTGATCTCATATATTCCAAAATATATAATCACCTGTATGACCAGGCAAGAATTACAATTCCCATTAATTTTCTAATTAGTAAACTTTATTTCTTAGGACAGTTTCAGTTTCTCAGCAAAACTGAATGGACTCCAGTTTCATCCATATTGTTACAAAAGGCATTAAGTCATCCTTCTTCATGGCAAGTAGTATTCCATGGTGTACATATACCACATTGCACAGAGGGACATATAACTCAATGGAAATCAAACAGGAGGGAGGGGGAAGGAAGAGGTGGGTGAAAACCTACCTAATGGGTATAACGAACACTATCTGGGTGACAGGCACACTTATAACCCTGACTCAAGCATTACAAAAGTGATCCATGTAACCAAAAACATTTGTACCCCCATGATACTTCGAAATAAATAAAAAATAAAATAAATAAAAAAACAGAATGGAGAGTAAATAGTTCCCACATATCGCTATACACACAACCTCCCCCACTAGCAACATGCCTTACCAGATTGATACATTTTTGACAATCAATGAACCTACATTGACATATCATTATCAACCAAAGTCCACAGTATATATTAATATTAGGGTTCACTCTTTGTGTTTTACATTCTATAGGTTTTGACAAATGGATAATGACATGTGACCAACACTGTAGTATCATACTGAATAGTTTCACTGCCCTAAAAATCTTCTTTGCTCTGCCTATTCATCCCTCCCTCCTCTCCACCCCCTACACTAGTCCCTGGAAATCACTAATCTCTTTTACTGTTTCCATAGCTTTGGCTTTTCCAGAATGTCATGGAGTTGGATTCATATAGTATGTAGCCTTTTTAGATTGGCTTTTTGCATTTAGTAATATCCATTTAACTTTTCTCTTTGTCTTTTCAAGGCTTCATAGCTTATTTCCTTTTAGTGGTTAGTGCTGAATATTAATAATATTCCATTGTCTGGATGTGCCAACATTTATTTATCCACTCATTTACCCACTCATTTACTGAAGGGCAATTGAATGCTTCCCTGTTTGGGCAGTTATGAATATAGCTGCTATGAGGTTTCTGTGTGGACATAAGTTATAATTTATAGTATTAGAACAATACCTTCAGGTAAATATTAACACTAAAGAGGACAATTACTGGATTGTATGATGAAAGTATGTTTAGTTTTATAAGAAACTACCAACTGTCTTGTCAGTGTTTTAGATTTTGCCTAGTCTAGTAGGTTAAATGGTATATCATTACTGTTTTCTTACAATTTTCTACTGACATAAATGTTGAACATCTTTTCATATGCTTACTTCTTCTTTGTATGTCTTCTTTCATGTGGTATCTGTTCAGGTCATTTGCCCATTTTTAAATCATGTTGTTTGTTTTCTTATTGTTAAGTTTTAAACTTTATTATATTTTGGGTATCAGTCATTTATCAAATATGTGTTTTATAAATATTCCCTCCCTGTCTATGGTTTGTCTTCTCATTCTCTTGACATTGTCTTTCACAGAGCAGAAGTTTTTAATTTTAATAAAATTCAGCTTATCAATTGTTTCTTTCACAGACTGGGCTTTTGGTGTTGTATCTAAAAAATCATCACTATACCCAAGGTCATCTAGGCTATCTCCTATATTACCTTCTAGAAGTTTTATATTTTACATTTAGGTTCATGATTCATTTTGATTTTTTTTCTGAAGGGTGTAAGATCTGAATCTAGATTTTTTTTTTTTTAATCTTTTTTTTTTTTGAGACAGAGTCTCACTTTATTGCCCAGGCTAGAGTGAGTGCCGTGGCGTCAGCCTAGCTCACAGCAACCTCAAACTCCTGGGCTCAAACAATCCTGCTGCCTCAGCCTCCCAAGTAGCTGGGACTACAGGCATGTGCCACCATGCCCAGCTAATTTTTTTTATATATTAGTTGGCCAATTAATTTCTTTCTATTTATAGTAGAGATGGGGTCTCGCTCTTGCTCAGGCTGGTCTCGAACTCCTGAGCTCAAACGATCCGCCACCTCGGCCTCCCAGAGAGCTAGGATTATAGGCTTGAGCCACCGCGCCCGGCCCTGAATCTAGATTTCTATTTTTGTACATGGATGTCCAGTTGTTCCAGCATAATTTGTTGTAAATACTATCTTTGATCTGTTGTATTGTCTTTGCTCCTTTGTCTTAGATCAGTTGACCGTATTTATGGGTCTATTTCTGCATTCTCTATTCTGTTCTATTGATTTGTCTATTCTTCACCAATACCACACTGTCTTTATTACTGTAGCTTTAATTAAGACTTGAAGTCGAGTAGTGTCAGTCCTCCAACGTTGTTGTTCTTCAATATTGAGTCAACTATTCTAGGCCTTTTGCCTCTTCATATAAACTTTTGAATCAGTTGACCATTATCTATGAAATACTTTGCTGAGATTTGGCTGGGGAGGGAGGATGGCATTAAAGTTATTAGTCAAATTGGGAATAACTAACTCTTCATGACATTGAGTCTTTCTATCCATGAATATGGAATATCTCTCCACTTATTTACTTCTTTAATATCTTTAATGAGAGTTTTGTAGTTTTCTTGTATCTATCTTGTACATATTTTGTTAGATTTATACTTATGTATTTCATTTTGAGATGCTAATACAAATGGTAATGTGTTTTTACTTTTAAATTCCACTTGTTTATTGCTGGTATATAGAAAAGCAACTAACTTTTGTGTATTAACTTTATATCCTGCAACCTTACCATAATCACTTACTAGTTCCAGGAGATTTTTTTGTCGATTGTTTTTCTTTTGAATTTTTATAATCTGTCATCTGCAAAAACAGTTTTATTTCTTCCTTACCAATCTGTACACCTTTTCCTTTCTTTTTTTATAGCACTAGATATGACTTCTAGTACAGCACTAAAAATCAATAATGAGAGGGAATATACTTTCTTTGTTCCTGATCTTAGCAAGAAAGCTTCAAATTTCTTATTATTGAGTATGATGTTAGCTGCAGGATTTTTATAGATGTTCTTTATTCAAATTAAGGAAATTCCTCCCTGTTCCAAGTTATATGAGAGTTTTTTATTATCAATGAGTATTTGATTTTTTCTATGTGCTTTTCCTCAATCTATTGATATGATCATGTTATTTTCCATCCATAGCCTGTTGATATGGTGGATTATGTTAATTGATTTTCAAATGGTGAAACAGCCCTGCATACCTGGGATAAATCCTACTTGCTCATGATGTATATTCATTTACAGAATTTTGGATTCAATTTGCTAATATTTGTTGAAAATGTTTTGACTCTATATTCATGAGAGAAATTAATCATTAGCTTTCCTTGTGATGTCTTTGCCTGGTTTGGGTGTTAGGGTGATGCTGGCCTCATAAAATGAATCTGGAAGTATCGCTTCTACTTCCACTTCTGGAATTGATTGTAGAGAATTGGTATAATTTCTTCTTTAAATTTTTGGTAGAATTAACCAGTGAACCCTTCTGAGCCTGGCACTTTTTGTTTTGGAGGATTACTAATTGTTGATTCAAATTCTTTAATTGATAAAAGCCTATTCAGATAATCTATTTTTTCTTCTCTGAGTTTTGGCAGATTATATCTTTCAAAGAGTCAGGCTGTTTCATCTAGGTTTATCAAATTTGTTCACAAAGAGTTGTTCATATTTTTTCTTTATTATCCTTTTATTATCCATGCATTCTATAGTGATGTTGCTTCCTTCATTTCTTATGTTAATAACTGTGCCTTCTCTCTATTTCTTTAATTAGCCTGGTTAGAGGATGATCAGTTTTCTCTACCTTTTTCCAATAACCAGCTTTTGTTTTGTTGGTTTTCTTTATTGATTTCTTATTTACAATTGCATTGGTTTCTGCTCTCATTTTAATTTTTTTCCTTGCTTACTTTGAATTTAGTCTTCTCTTCTTTTTTCAAGTTTCCTAAAGTTGAAGATTGCATTAGTCATTTTAGATCCTTCCACCTTTTAAATATATGCATTCAATGCCATAAATTTCTCTCTAAACACTGCTTTCACTGCATCCTACAAATATTGATAATTGTATTTTTATTTTCACTTAGTTCAAAATATTTTTAGAATTTTGCCTGAGATTTATTCTTTGATCCATGTGTTATTTAGAAGTATATGGTTTAATTTCTATGTATTTGGGGATTTTCCAGATTTCTATTGTTGATTTCTAGTTTAATTCTTTCTGATAATTAATTAAACCATACTGTGGCTTGAGAGCAGACATTGTATGATTTCTATTCTTTTAAAAGGGTTAAATTGTACTTTATGGTCTAGAATGTGATCTATCTTAGTAAAATGTTCCATGTGAGCTTCAAAAGAATGTGTAATCTTCAGTTTTGGGTTGAAATAGTCTATAGATGTCGATTGTTTCCACTCAAATGATGGTTCTGTTAAGCACAACTATAGACATACTTCTAAGATATTGTTAGTTCAGTTCTAGACCACCACAACAAAGTGAATACTGTAATAAAACACATCACACAAGTTTATTGTCTTCCCAGTGCATATAAAAGTTGTATGTACACTATACTGTAGTACATTAAGTGAATAATAGCATTATGTCCATAAATAATAGCATTCTGTCCATAAAAAAGTATACTTTTAAAATATTTTATTGCTAAAAAATTCAAATGATCATCTAACCCTTCAGAGAATTATAATCTTTGTACTGTTGAAAGGTCTTGCCTTGATGTGAATGGCTGCTGACTGATTAGTATTGTGATTGCTGAAGGTTGGGGTGGCTGTGGCAATTTATTAAAATAAGACAGCAATAAAATGTATGGTATCAACCAACTCTTCTTTTCACAACAGATTTCTGTATAGCATGCAATGTTGTCTGATAGCATTTTACCCACAATAGAACTTCCTTCAAACTTGGAGTCAATCCTCTGAAACTCTGTTGCTGCTTTATCAACTAAGTTCATTTAATATTCTAAATCTTTTGTTGTCATTTCAACAATGTTCACAGCATAAGGAGTAGATTCTGTTTCAAGAAAGAACTTTTTTTTTTTTGAGACAAAGTCTCACTTTGTTGCCCAGGGTAGAGTGAGTGTTGTGGCATCAGCCTAGCTCACAGCAACCTCAAACTCCTGTGCTCAAGTAATCCTTCTGCCTCAGCCGCCCGAGTAGCTGGGACTACAGGCATGCGCCACCATGCCTGGCTAATTTTTTCTATATATATATTAATTGAACAATTTATTTCTTTCTATTTATAGTAGAGACAGGGTCTTGCTCTTGCTCAGGCTGGTTTCGAACTCCTGACCTTGAGCAAACCACCAGCCTCGGCCTCCCAGAGTGCTAGGATTATACGTGCCTGGCCTAAGAAAGAACTTTCTTTGTTCATCCATAAGAAACAACTCTTCATAGTATTTCAGGCACATCTTTAGGCTCCACTATAATTTTAGTTCTCATGCTATTTCCACTATATCTGCAGCTGAAGTCTTGAACCACTCAAAGTTTTCCATGAAGTTTGGGATCCACTTCTCCCAAACTCCTGTTAATGTTGATATTTTGACCTCCTCCTATGAATCATGAATGTTCTTAATGGCATCTGAATATTGAATTCATTCCAGAAAGTTTTGAATTAAGCTTGCCACTTCCATCAGGGGAATCACTATATATGGCATCTATAGCCTTATGAAATGTATTTTTTAAATAAAAAGACTTGAAAGTCAAAATTACTCCTTGATCCATGGGCTGCAGAATGGATACTGTGTGAGCAGGCATGAAAACAACACTAATCTGTTTGTACATCTTCATCACAGCTCTTTGGTGGCCAGGTGTATTGTCAATGAGCAGTAATATTTTGAAAGGACTATTTTTTTCCTGAGTAGTAGGTCTCAAGAGTGGGCTTAAAGGATTCAGTAAATCATTCTGTAATCAGATTTTCTGTCATTCAAGCTTTGTTGTTCCATTTCTAGAGCATAGGCAGAAAAGTTTTAGCATAATTCTTAAGAGCTATAAAATTTTTAGAATGGTAAATGAGTATTGGTTTCAACTTAAAGTAATCAGCCACATTAGCCCTGAACAAGAAAGTAAATCTGTCCTTTGAAATTCTGAAGTCAGGCATTGACTTCTCTATGGTGATGAAAGTTTCCTCCAATAGAAGGCTGTTTTGGGTGCATTAAAATCTGTTGTTTCATGTAGCCACCTTCATCAATGAATGATCTTAGCTATTTTTCTGGATAATTGACTGCAGCTTCTATACCAGCATTTGCTGCTTCACTTTGTACGTTTTTTGTTATTTAGGTGCCTTCTTTCCTTAAACTTCATGAACCAACCTCTCCTAGTTTCATACATTTCTTCTGAAGCTTCCTCACCTCTCTCACCCTTCATAGAATCAAAGAACGTTAGGGCTTTGCTCTGGATTAGAGAAGCTGGTTTGATCTTCTATCAAGACCACTCTAACTTTCTACACATCAGCAACAAGCCTCTTTTACTTTCTTATCATTCATGTGTTCATTGGTATAGCATTTTTAATTTCCTTCCAGAACTTTTTCTTGGCTTTCACAGTTTGACTAACTGGTGCAGGAAGCCTAGCTTTCTGCCCATCTTGGCTTTCAATATGCCGTCCTCACTAAGCTTAATCATTTCTAGATTTTGATTTAGAGTGAGAGATGTGCAACTCTTTCTTTCACTTAAAACACTTAGAGGCCACTGTAGGGTTATTAATTGGACTAATTTCAATATCATTGTGTCTCAGGAAATAAGGAGGCCCAATGAGAGGGAGAGAGATAGAGGAACGTCCAGTTGGTGGAGCAATCAGAACACACACACATATTACTGAGTTTGATATCTTATATAGGCAAACTTTGTGGGGCTCCAAAACAATTACAATAATTACATCAAAGATGACTGATCACAGATCATCATAACAGATATGATAATAATGAAAATATTTTAATATTGTGAGAATTACCAAAATGTGACAGAGACATGAAGTGGGCACATGCAGTTGGAAAAATGGACTGTTTTGACACAGGTTGCCATAAACCTTTAATTTATAAAAACACAATATCTTCAAAGCACACACAAAAAAAGAGCAATAAAATGAGATATGACTGTATAACCTTATTCATTTTCTGCCTGGTGAATCTGTCCATTTTGCACAGAAGGTATTAAAGTCCCCAACTATAATAGTGGATCCATCTATTTCTTCTTGCAGTTCAACCAGATTCTACCTCATGTATTTTGACATACCATTGTTATGCACATACCCATATAGGATTGTTGTCTTCTGGGTATTTTGGGTATATTAACCCCTTTATCATTATATAGTGCCTTTCTTTATTCTTGATACTTTTTCCTGTTCTTAAATTTGCTCTGTCTGAAATTAATGTGCTACTTTTGCTTTCTTTTGATTAGTGTTAGCATAGTATATCTTCTTTCCATCCCTTTACTTTTCATCTATATGTGTCTTTGTATTGAAAGTGGGTTTCTTTTAGATAACATATAATTGGGTATTGTTTTTTAACCATTCTGACAATCTCTGTCTTTTAATTGGTGTATTTGACATGTAGGAGGTGATTATTGATATAATTGAATTAATATCTACCATATTTGTTACTATTTTCTATTTGTTGTCCTTGTTCTTGGTTCCTATCTTTATCTTCCACACTTTTTCTGATTTTTGTGGTTTAAACTGGGCATGTCATATGATTCCATTTTCTCTCCTTTCTTAGCATATCAATTATATTATTTTTTTTTACTTTTTATAGTAGTTGCCATAGAGTTTGCAATATGCATTTATAACTAATCCAAGTCTACTTTCAAACAGCACCATACCACTTTAGAGATATTACCAAGTACCTCATAATAATAAAATAATCCTTTTGTCCCATGTATCATTGTTGTCATTCATTTCCTTTATATAAGCACACATGACTTCAAATATATTGTTGCTATTATTATTTTTAGTAAACTATTATCACTTAGATCAATTAAAAATAAGAACAATAAATGTTTTTCTTTCACCTTCATTTATTCATTCTCTGATGCTCTTCCTTTCTTTATGTTGATCTGAGTTTCTAATCTATATCATTTTCCTTCTCTTTAAAGAATTTTTGAGGCCAGGCGCGGTGGCTCAAGCCTGTAATCCTAGCTCTCTGGGAGGCCGAGGTGGGCGGATCCTTTGAGCTCAGGAGTTCAGAGACCAGCCTGAGCAAGAGCGAGACCCCATCTCTACTATAAATAGAAAGAAATTAATTGGCCAACTAAAATATATATAGAAAAAAAATTAGCCGGGCATGGTGGCACATGCCTGTAGTCCCAGCTACTTGGGAGGCTGAGGCAGCAGGATTGCTTGAGCCCAGGAGTTTGAGGTTGCTGTGAGCTAGGCTGACGCCACGGCACTCACTCTAGCCTGGTCAACAAAGTGAAACTCTGTCTCAAAAAAAAAAAAGAATTTTTGACATTTATTACAAGGCAGGTCTTCTGGCAACAAATTCCTATAATTTTTGTTTATCTGAGAATGTTTTTATTTCTCTTTCACTTCTGATGAATAATTTCACAAGCTAGAAAATTCTAGGTTTGTGGGCTTTTATCTCTCAAGTCTTTAAGTATTTTACTCCACTCTCTTCCTACATGTATTGTTTCTGAAGAGAAGTCAAATGTAATTCTCACCTTTGCTCCTCTATAGGTAAGGTGGTTTTTCCTTCTGATTTCTTTCACAATTTCCTTCTAATCTTTTATTTTTTTCTGAAGTTAGAATATGAATGTCTGCATGTATTGTGTTGGTGGTGCTATTATTGTTGTTTGCCATTTATCCTTCTTGGGGTTCTCTCAGCTTCCCGGATCTATTGGTTGGTATCTGGCATTAATTTGTGGAAATTCTCCATCATTATTGCTTCAAAATATTGCTTCATTTTTTTTTCTGTCTTTTTCCTTGTGATATTTCTATTATATGTACATTGCATCTTTTGTAGTTGTTCCATAGTTATCAGATATTCTATTGTGTGTTTTGTTTTCTGTTATTATTTTTTTCTGCATAGTCTTTTTTCTCTTTGCTTTCCAGTTTGAGAAATTTCTGTTATCATATATTCAAGCTAAGAGATTCTTTCCTTAGCCATATTAAATCTACAAATAAGCCAATCAAAGGCATTCTTCATTTTTCTTACAGTGTTTTTTTCCTTCAGCATTCCTTTTTCATTCTTTATTAAAATTTCCATCTCTTTGATGACATTATTTATCTGTTCTAACATGCTGTCTACTTTTCCATTAAAGCCATTAGGATATTGATCATAGCTTTTTATTATGTTTTTTAATTCTTAGTCTGATAATCATTCCTTCCATATCTGACTCTGGTTCTGATACTTATTCAGTTTTTTTCAAATTTTATTTTTTGCCTTTTATTATGGTTTTAGTCTTTATCAAACTAAAGGAGGAATTGGTAAATCCCTCATTCTAGGTCATTCTAATTATAAACTCTTTTTTCCTCTTTGTATATGAAAAGGAAGGAAATGCTATAGGGGTTTTAACCCAAAAGCATGGAAGCCAGCACAATTCTGTAAGATGCTGGAGTATACAATTGGATCCCTGTGTCTATGGACTCCCTGTCTGCCTAAAAGCAGTTCTTGCTGCAGCCCTGTTAGGCAAGTCAACTGGGGAAATACCCATGGGATTCCCCCAACAGTATTTATTCATTATGCCGTGGAAGCTTTCTTAAACTCACATCACACACAACACCTTTCTGCCTACCAACTCACTTCCTATGAGCTTCTACTTGCTGTTCCTCATATTACTCTGTCAGGCTGCAATAACCTTAAACCTGTGATTCTCCTGCCCTCTTCCTTTAGATGGGACACTGCGTGACTGCTTAACTCTTGACAGACCACCTTTTACCTCCTTGGGAGGATCTATGAGAAACTCCCCTAGACAATGCTAAGTTGTCCTAATTTACAGATGGCTCATATGTGAAAAATGACTCTGGTTAATTATTGTGCAGGCTATACAACCATTACTTCCTTTGACATTGTGAAAGCAGCTCCTTTGCCTATACCCACTTCAGCCCCTCAGACAGAGCTATTTTCCCTCACTTGAGGCTATCTGCTTGCTAAGGGGAAAACTAAATGTTAATGCAGACAGTAGATATGCCTTTGGAGTTGCCCATGATTCTAAAATGTTGTGAAAGAAAATAGGTTTCCTCACTTCTAATGGAGACAAAATAAAGAATGGATCTTATATAAAAGTATTACAGGATGCAATATAGCTACCTGCTGCTCTAGCTATTATCCACCATCTCTAATCATACCTAATTAGACTCTGCAGAACCTAGAGGAAATAACCTTGCTGATAGCACTGCCAAGAATGCTGCCCTGAAAGGTCCTACTGATCAAATATCTGTCATAGCCTAGATAGAAAATTTCCCAAAAGATGATCTTAAAACAATTACTAAAGATGCACAGATTTATACACCAGAGACCAAAAAAAATTTGGAAAAATATTGGCTACCGATTCAGTAATAATGAAGAACTCTAGTTTGAGCCAAATAAAAAACCTATTCTGTCAGACTCCATAAAATTTCTGTTATTAACTGCTGTTAATAGTTAACTACTGTTACATGATGCAAGTCATTGGGCTGCAGAAAAAAATAACCACTTTTACAAAACAATAATGGTGGGGTTAACCATCAATAAACCAACCAAAAATATTTATTTAGCCTGCTCCTCCTGTCTCAGATTCAATCCTGAAAAGCCAATGTGGATATCCTCTGATCATTATAAACTCCCTGATGGGTCACTGAAGGTTTGGCAGATGGATTTTTGTCCAGCTGTCTCCCTCACATGTACCCAAATATGTTTCAATCTTGACTTGCATGTTCTCTCATTGGGTTAAAGCATTCCCCTAAACACAAGCCACTGCCTCAGCGTGGCTAAAAAATCTTACTAGAGAAAATAAACTCTACCTAGGGTACCCCCACTAGAGCTCCACAGTCAATGAGGAACTCATTTAAATAAAGAAGTTATAAAACAAATGTGTCATAATGGCCCATCTTATAGCACTTTCATTGTCCTTACCATTCCCAGTCCTCTGGACTAGCTGAATACAAGTAGTACTCTTAAATCAAATGATGACCAAAGTTAAACCTTATACTTTCTCTGTCCACAAGTCCAGCCTATGGTGCTTTGGATTACATAAGCTTTCACTATTTGAGATACTTACTGGCCCCCCATGCAACTGGCCTCTAATTCCTTTAACTCAAAATTAATAAAAGGTAAAATGCTTCAATATTATAGAAGTATAATCAAGGTTACAGATAAAAATTATACATCGGTAGAACAATCTTTCCACAGTGTGCTTGCTCCCAGGAGATGAAGACCTAAAACACCATAACTTACAACGAGGAGATTTTGTCTATAGAAAAATATATTTACAAAAGAACTCCCTCCAACCCTGCTGAAAGGCCCATGCCAGGTCCTGATGAACAACACCTGGATTGCTGAACTTAAAGGAATTAATTCCTGGATACATGGATCTCATCTAAAGAAAGCATGAGTTCCTAAATGCATTCCTGTCAACATATTAAAGCTAAAAATTTCTAGTATTGGAAGAAGACTATAGCTGAACAGATGGCTTGACCCAATATGTTCAGACCAGGACTGTATACTCTTTCCTCATTTCTAACTCTTAGTTTTCTGCTTTTTTTTATTTCAAAATATTGTGGGGGTACAAATGTTATTGTTCATACAGATAGTTTTTTTTATGCTTGAGTCAGGGTTATAAGTGTGCCCATCACCCAGATAGTGTTCACTGTACCCTTTAGGTAGGTTTTCACCCATCTCCTCCTCTTCTCTCCACTCTGCTTGATTTCCACTGAGTTTTACTTCCCTATGTGCACCTGTGTGCTCATCAGTTAGTTCCAGTTTCATAGCAAGTACATGTGGTGTTTGTTTTTCCATTCTTTAGATACTTCACTCCATCAAAATACCAAAGTTATATTTTAAAGATCTAGATAAAATAATTCTATGCTTTGTTTGGAGCCAGAAAAGAGCCTGAATAGTCAAAGCAATCTTAAGCAAAAAGAACAAGTCTTGAGGCATCACATTACCAGACTCCAAACTATACTACAAGGCTATAGTAACCAAAAGAGCATTGCATAGGCACACAAATAGAGACATAGACCAATAGAGCAGAACAGAGAATCCAGATATTAAACCACCACATAGAGCCAACTGATCTTTGACAGATCATACAACAGGATACACTAGGGAAAAGAAGCTCTATTCAATAAATGGTCCTGGGAAAATTGGATAGCCACATGCAAAAGATGGAAACAGGATCCATATCCATACCCACTCATAAAAATTAATTCAAGATGTATAAAGACTTAAATGTAATGCATGAAACCATAAGAATTCTAGAAGAAAATGTTGGAAAAACTCTTCTAGATATCAGCTTAGGCAAATAATTTATTAAGACCCTAGCAGCAATCACAGCAACAACAAAATAAATAAATGATACTTGTTTAAATTAAAAGGCTTCTGCGCATCCAAGGAAACTATCATGAGAGCAAGTAGACAACCTATGGAATGGGAGAAAATATTTGCAAGTTATCCATCCAATAAAGGGCTAATAACCAGAATCTACAAAGGAATCAAGGAAATCAGCAAGAAAAAGACAAACAGTGCCCATTAAAAAGTGGGCAAAAGACATGAACAGAAGCTCTTCAAAAAAAGATAGACAAATGGCCAATAAATGTATGAAAAAATGCTCAACATCTCTAATTATCAAGGACATGCAAATTAAATTAACTAAATTAAATTAACTGAAATTTTTCCAGTTAGAATAGCTTTTATTAAAAAGTCCAAAAACAATAGATGCTGTCATGGATGCAGAGAGAAAAGAGCGCTTATACACTATTGGTGGGACTGCAAATTAGCGCAACCTCTGTGGAAATATTATGGAGATTCCTCAAAGAATAAAAAGTAGACCTACCATTTGATCCAGCAATCCCACTACTGGGTATCTACCCAGAGGAAAATAATTCATTTTATCAAAAAGTCACTTGCACTCAAATGTTTATTGTAGTAAAATTCACAGTTTTAAAGATGTGGAATCAACCCAAGTGTCCATCAATTGATGAGTGTATTAACAAAATATGGTATATGTATATTGTGGAATACTACTCAGCCATGAATAAGGGATAATTAATACCTTTTGAAACAATTTGTATGGAACTGGAGTCCATTATCCTAAATGAAGTGTTTAATGGAAAAACAAACACTATTTCTATTCAATGTAGTGCTGGAATTCCTAGCCAGAATAATTGGGCAAGAGAAAGAAATAAAGGGTATCCAAATCAGGAAAGAGGAGGTCAAACTATCACTTTTTGCAGATGATCTGATCTTATATCTAGAAAACCCCAAAGACTTCACCAAGAGATTCTGGAATTGATAAATTCAGCAAAGTTTCAGGTTACAAAATCAATGTATGCAAATCAGTAGCATTCATATAAACCAATAACAGTCAAGCTGAGAGTCAAGTCAAAGATTCAATATGATTCACAATAGCTACAAAGAAAATAAAACACCTAGGAATATACTTAAGCATGGAGGTGAAATATCTATACAAAGAGAACTATGAAACACTGAGGAAAGAAGTCGCGGATGACACCAACAAATGGAAAAACATGTCATGCTCATTGATCAGTAGAATCAACGTTGTTAAAATGTCCATACTACTCAAAGTGATTTACAGATTCAAATCTATTCAATTCTATTCAAATCAATTCTATTCAAATTTACAGATTCAAATTACCTTGGAAGGACAATGCTCTTATCAAAATTTCCCAATCCATTGCTACAGGGGGGAAGCTTACTAATAATTGAATCTATCCTCATAAATCCAATCCATTCATGACTTTAATGACCCCCTAGTTCAACTTGTAACAAATTGTACTAACATTCCAGCTGAACCACCTGTACAAATTGCAGCATCGGACCTTTCTATAGGATTAAGCTTTCTCATTTATCCTTAATTTCTGTTACCTACCTCACCTTCATAATCAGTGGCCTCCCAATATACACTCCCATCCCATCCCGGGTATATGCAATGGATCAGCCCTTCTACACTATTTGTTAGAGCTCTCTAACGTATGTAAAAAAATTATTGGGACTAGTTTAAGAAGGAAGAGCTATTAACAGCTTATAGTGACATAAGTGACCCCTGGTTTATTTCTGTTATACAGAAAAATCACAGATGAAAAAGTTGTCTGTGCTTCTTTTGTGTATATTTACTTGTGTTAGAGGGGGCAACTCAACATGGGCCTCCAGATGTTTAAACAACTGGATAACAGGGTTGGGATATTTGACTGCTTTGTCGTCAATACATACCAGATCTGACACTTATCCTTGGAACAATTATTGGACTAGCCCCCTCTGACAATAACAAAGGATCAAACATTAGTTAATTGGTAATTTGTGGGACTATGGATTTGCTTCCTTTGGCAGGTCTTTCATCATCTGTCAAAGGAAACATGATATGGTGTAGCCACCAATGAAGCAATGATAAATGCTTTTCTGCTACCCTAGTAATTCTTACAGGTTTCACTGCAAGGATACCACTCATTAGCCTCTCTTGCCAGGGTAACCATAGATAAGAGAATTGCTCTGGATCATCTATTAACTGAGAAAGTCATGTGGATACTATTGCTTATACTACATCTTGTATCTGGATAAGCTCCTCTAGGAATGTCAGTTATATAAAATAAGAGAACAAAACGCCTGGCTACAGTAAGTCTCATCCAGATCTCATTGTCATTTGATTGTGTTCAGTTGGTTGCCTTTAAGTCTAGATTCATGGCTTAAAACCATTATGCAGACAGAAATTGCCATATTGCTGTTATTTTTACTTTGTATTTTTCTTAACTGTGTACCTGTTTTCTGTCAAATACCTGCAAAAATACAACTCCTGACCAAAATAAAATAGAAAGAAAATGTTGACCCAGCACTTTGAGATATGGAACAGTCAAAATCAAACTTAATGATAAAATCTAGATGAACGAAGTTTGAGAGCTTCTCCCTCTGGCCACCCTGTTGCTCAATGTGGCTAAAAAGTTCTTGACACTGAATTTCAGTACTTCATTACCTCCTTCTGATGTGCAACCAGACCGACTCACCAGGACAGGCCCATCCCAGCATGAAGGGATACTTAAAACCTGACTACAGGCTAATTGATGACTGATACTTTTGGAGAAAGATCATAATAAAAAGGGGAAATGTGAAAATTACAGAAAGTAGGATGAAGTCACTTTTGTCAGACTGAGACAAGACAGGGTTGGAAAAGCACAAAGGAGGAGGACATGACTGAGATAAGACCAGTTCCCAAAGATTTTCTAAAAAACTCCACAAGAAATTCCTCTACATCTTTCATGCATCTCCTGCTTTGCGTAGCTTGCCTGTTTCACATTTATGTTTTCTATTAGAAGGTTTCTACTAGATATGTTTTAGGAGTGTAACAATTCAGATAAGATGCTCTAGAAGGTTCACTTTCCCAGTAACAACAATAAACTGATGCTAACTCTGGCTTTGAACCCCCAGAACAAATGATGTCTGTTTCTAAGCAGGTTACTTGAACTTTTTGTTTACCAATAGAAGCTTTCATTTACCTTTTCCTCCCCAGATGCGCTTGTGGCTTGCAATGAGCATGTATCTTAGATTATAATCCCCTTTTCTAATTCCTGAATAAATTCGACATATTTAGAACTATTTTTCTCTGATGTCTTTTTTTCTTTTAGGTTGGCAGCTTTATAATTTTTTGTTGAAAGGTCGACATGATGTACTGAGTAAGAGGAATTCCTCTTTTAATAAGCTTTTAGAAATATATTGATAAACTACAGGGGATGGGAAACATTCTATTATCTTATGATTAGGTTTCAGTCTTTTGGTGAGTCTGTGCCCCTGGACTGTGAGCTTCACAAGTGCTTTCAAGTTTCCCCTGCTTTGGCAGGTCAGGATGGCTTGAGGGAGCTACAGTTGAATTATCATTTCTTCACATAGAAGGCTAGAGGGAGCTACAGTTGGGTATTTTCCTTCCCCCAGGTAGATTAAGCTCTGCTAAAACACCAGCAGGTTATGAAATAATTTCTCCTGAGGGAAGACCTTCTTTAGAATAGAATGCTCAGGCATGTTTCAAAATGATTCACTTTTTCCTCTCCCTGCAGAAGCTCATAGGAATTTTTTTCCAATATTCACTGTGAGGACATGGTAGAGCTCCAGGAGATAAAACTCACAAAAGTGTGGGGACCTTCATTACTGGATTCCCCCCAAAGTTTTTAACTCTCAGAGTTGTTCACACTAAGTCTCCAGTAATTAATCAATTGCTATTCAGTTTTTCCTTCCCTGGCACTGGTTCCCCAGGAGTTTTCTGCAGTTAGGTTTCTGGTCTGGTAAGTTGTAATTTTCTGTACCCAGCTGTCTGTCTCTCCAATTTGGGGGATAACAGTTTCCCTATGACATCACTTCTCTGATGGATCTAATGAAAGTTGTTGATTTTTCAGTATGGTCAGCTTTTTACTTGTTTTTAGAACGGAGTGACAACCTCTACTCCTTACATATAGGACCAGAAACCAGAAGTCACCTTTTTCGTTTTAAGATGAGATATCTAAGAACCATGGGAGGGTAAATGACTTTCCAAAAGTCATCCACATATTAGACATAGAATTGAAACTGAGCCTAATGAGCCTAAATAAGAGTTATTAACCTGTTTTGTAATTGTGTAAAAGGCTTGGGTTTTACTTATCTATTCCAGAAAGAAAGTGGCTAAATTGGAATATTAATTCAATTTATTACATTCAGGAAATAAGGTCATTAAAAGAGCATTTTATTTCTAAGAATTTATCTTATTTAAGTTATGAAAACTTATCTGTATGGTTCATAACTGTGTGATTTATGACAGAAAAAATACAAATAGCTATAACAGCTATGAAAATAATCCATATGCTTGCAATGGGATACTAAGAAAAGCATGTAAAAGCAGAGTAAAATGTTTATGATTTATTACATGAAGAAAGATGATAACACTGTTTCTACTTAAAATCAGCAATGAAGGAAAATAGAAAAAATACTACTTGTAATTGTTGAGCTTTTAAAAAGTTGTATAATATTTTGATAAATGCCTATGCTATTATTTGAATGTCCCCTCCAAAACTCACATTGAAACTTAATCCTGATATGACAATATTGAGAAGTGGGACCTTTAAGAAGTGATTGGATCATGAGGGTTCTGCCATCAGGAATAGATTAAGCCTTTCATGGGATGATGGATTAATGGATTATCATGGGAGGGGAACTAGTGGCTTTATAAGGAGAGATAGAGAGACCTGAGATAGGTCTCTTAACATGCTCAGCCCATTCACCACGTGATAACCCCTTCAGACTCTTCAGAGAGTCCCCACTAGCAAGAAGGCTCTCAACAGATATGGCCCAGGACTTTAGACTTTTCAGCCTCCATTACTGGGATATATAAATTTCTTTTCTTTACAAATTACCCAGTCTCAGGCATCCTGTATAAGCAACATAAAACAGGCTAATACAGTGTTCTTCTATAAGTAACTTTACAAAAATGTATCAATGATACTTTATATACAAGTTGGAGACAATATACTAAGTCTTTGGCAAAAAAGAGAGCTTATTTCTTACAATTTTAATTTAAAATTTAGAATTATAAATATGAGTTTTTTTAGAGGAACATAAAAAAATCATTGTTTACATGGAGGAGTATGCTGGCATAATGGGTGCAAGGTTGTTCTTCTTGCTATAACATATACTTAAACGAATGTCTCTCAGAAGGCTTTGTGAAAAGGCATTGCATGTTAGTTTAAACTAGGTGTTTATGATACAACAATGTAGAGTATAAAAGAGATGGAGCTCTGGGCAATTTCTATAGACAAAAGGATTTTAGTAATGTGGTTGGGGGATATAAGAGACCATAAATGCAGGCTTGTGTTCAACCTCATTCATTTAGCACACAGTAAAAGATGCATGTGCCTAAATCCAAGAGAGTAGATAAGTCTGACTTGAAATGTGTTTCTCTCTTTGGTATAATGCTTTTATTTTCAGCTATTTTTCAATAATTCCTTGAAGCTCCAGCTCACACACAATGAATTGTTGGTTTCTTTATTGAAGGAGAGGGGGAAGGAGAAAAACACCACTTTTAAAAACCAATACCAAAGAAAGCAACTCCTTTTGTGTAAACAGAGGTCGATAATGGTCTCTGTGTTCTTTCTATTTCTTGTTTATATTTTCTATTGATGTGTACAAAACCTAGACATTTGGCTTTAGTGTTGTTTAAAAGAAATTTTACAGAAAACAGAGTAATTTTAACCATCCTTGACCTACTTTTAGAAAACTCTATTCCTTTCTTAAAACACATACCCCAACAAAAGGAAAAATATTGATGTATACCTGCATAACAAAGTGTTTGCTAACTTGTTTCATCATTTTCTCTAGGTCAATGAATGCAATTATAAAAGAAATCCAATAGGAATTATTTTAAGATCAGGAATTTCAACCATAATAATTATTTACCTATAGCCAACTCTGCTTGTTTTTAGTTATGATGATTGTCTAACTTTGAACAAGCAACTGAGTAGAATGGAAGAGGAAACATTTTTTTCTATGGTAATAGCCATTTTTTTAATACTTGGGCCCTGATTGCTTTTGTGCCAAACTGGAAATAGAAATGCCCAAGTCCATCAGAATGTCTAGTTTCATCATAAATAGTATGTATCAAAAAGCCATTTTCCTTTAGAGATTTATATACTGAAAGGACTATAGATGAAAGATGATGAAGACAGACACTGTCACTGACTTCTCAGAACTTAAAATTAAGAGACAATTATAACATAGAGTGATATTCTACAGAGAGATGTAGAGAGGGAGCTAAAATCATAAATTTATAAATAAAGATACCCTGGAAATAGTGGGTATATTAGTCCAGGTTCTCTGGTGAAACAGAACCAATGGAGGGTGGGAAAGAGAGAGAGAGAAAGAGGGAGAGAGGGAGAGAGAAAGAGGATTCATTATAAGGAATAAGCTCACATGAATATGGAGGCTAAAAAATCCATCCCAAGATCTGCAGTTGGTAAGCAGGACATCCAGGAGAGTTGATGGTATAAGATCCAGTTTAAGGGCAGAAGAAGACCAGTGTCCTAGTTCCAATAGTCAGGCTAAAGAAGTTTCCTCTTAATCAAATGTTTTGTTCTATTCAGGTCTTCAATTGATTAAATAAAGCCCATTCACATTAGTAAGGGCAATCTGCTTTACCAAGTCTATGATTCAAATGTCAGTCTCATCAAAAAATACCATTACAGTCACATTCAGAATAATGTTTGACCAAATGTCTGGGCACTTCGTAGTCTAGGAAAGTTGACACATAAAATTAACCATAAGGTATATGATATGTGTCTTAAGAAATGCAATATTTTCTTTCATTTTTAATAGAAATAAGTGTGTCTTCATTTTATCAGGCTGAAATCTTATAGAATCCAGTATTAGAATTGAATTTATAAAAGTTTCAGATGGCATATTGATTTTATATCAATAAAATATATATTACATTATATTTCCACAGTACTACCCAGTTTATAAAATGTTCTTATCTACATTATCTAACTTTAAGTTGTAGGTTTTTAGTGAGATGTTTCATTACTAAGAAACATTTATATTATAAAATCATTTATTAAAAATAGATTTTTCAACTGGTTTCAAAACTAATGGAAATACAGATTGCTTGACTTGGTATTGGGTGTTAGATAGATGGTTTTTGGGTGGTCTTTCTAATAATAGTTTAAGGCTAAAGAGCTCCTAATTGGGGTACCCCTTAGCAAGTCAAAGTTTTATTTAAATGATTGCAACTAAAAAGACAAAAACTCTGAGGTATTTTCCTTAAAAATCATTTAGAAATCATTGAAGTGTTTATTGGTTCAATATTTGATATGGAGAGGTAAATCCATGTGTTCAAATTCCACAGTTGCTGATAAAGTATAATATTGCTTTTTTTTTTTAACCTTTTATCTTCCACCTTCAGCTTTCTTCACTGCAGAGTTCTCAGTGCTATAAGTTTACTATTTCTTGTGGTAACACAATAAACTCTACTATAATTGAAAAAAAGACAAGGTAGCTATTCTCTTTGCTGGCCTATGAGCAATTGCTTTCCTCATTTTTTTCCTTTGTTACCTCTGATGAGTAATAATCTGTGCAGATGTTTTAAACATTTATTGAGACTATTTTATGTCCAAGAACATGGGATAGCCTGGTAAAAGTACTATTGCATTTGAAAAGAATGTGTATTCTGCAGTTATTTGATATAGTGATCCAATAAATATTAATTATCAAGGTGATTGATAGTGTTGCTCAAATCTTCTATGTCTGTACTGATTTTTTTTTGTGTGTGAAGCTGTATCAATTTCTGTGAGGGACTATTAAAATGTTCAATGGTGATTGTGAAGTTGTCTATTTCTACTTTTGATTATATAAATTTTTGCTTTGCATAGTTTGGAGCAATGCTTATAATTGTATATCTTCCTGGTGAATTGACCATTTTATCTTTATGAAGTACTCCACTTTATGTTTGGTAATATTTTTTGTTTGTTTGTTTTGAGACAGAGTCTCACTCTGTTGCCCTGGATAGCGTGTCGTGGCGTCAGCCTAGCTCACAGCAACCTCAAACTCCTGGGCTCAAGTGATCCTTCTGCCTCAGCCTCCTGAGTAGCTGGGACTACGGGCATGCACCACCATGCCCAGCTAATTTTTTTCTATTTTTGGTAGAGACAGGGTCTTGCTCTTGCTCAGGCTGGTCTCAAACTCCTGAGATCAAATAATCCGCGCATTGGCCTCCCAGAGTGCTAGGATTACAGGCATGAGCCACCACACCTGGCCAATGCTTAGTAATACTTTTGTATTAAAATCTATTTCATATGGCATTAATATACCCACTCCAGCCTTCTTATTCTTAAGGTTTGCATGGTATATCTTTTTCAACCATTTACTTTCAAAATATCTTCCATTTCATATTTAAACTATGTCTCTTAGAGACAGTATATAGTAGGGTCTTGTTTTACATTTATTAAGAAATCTTCACCATTTAATTGCAGTGTTTTGGTCACTCATGATTAGATTGCAAAAAATAGCAAAAATTAAAAGAATCCTTGTCAGGAAGTGGTGCTTTATTGACAAAGTAGAGGCTGCGACTGCACAATTTTGTTCTAATATTTCAGCCAGATCAAAATTTTGGAATGTTCAGTCATACAAAATGTTCTTTGAAGTGGTTAAGGGTATGACACAAATATCATCAAACAAGAAAGCATCATAGAAACTTAAGTGTTTCCCCCACCCTCATCATCTCAGCAAAAATCAAAAATACAGATGAAATTATCTATAAAAGTCTTTAGAAAAGCCTGTCTTAAAATGGGTTGAATCCCTGTGGCATACTTGGAAGAGTCATAAGGTTCTTAGAAATTATATACCAACAGAAACAATGCTAGATTGAACTGAAAGGGAGAGAAAGTATAAAATGAAAGAAGGCTGACCTCAAAATTCCATAGTCACTAAATAGACTGATTAAAAGTAGCTACAAACATGTGCTACTTTTCTTGAAAAGACAAGGATGACTTTAAGGACAGGGCCTCAAATCCAAAGGGTAAAGACTAGTGCTACAATTAATTCCCAGGCATTGAAACAAAATGGACTTGGACTAGCTAGATTTATAAATTTCTAGGAACATATGAATCCCTTTTCCTTCCAATTTTGCCCCTTTGTACTGGAATTTAGACCTTTTATCCTATGTCTTTTGCATCATCATATTGTGGGTGATTGCATCACCATATTTTTCTTTAGCTACAAACGTCCAAAGAGGGAGAAGAAAGGTGTCCTAGGTTTGATTATTCCCAGAACATAGAAAATTTAGATGATGAGACTTGGAATTTTTGAGCTGATGCTCTTTAGGTGAGAATTTGGACATTGAGTTAATGTTATAATGGGTTGAGGCTTTAGAGGATCTTGGAATAAGGTGAATGTATTTTGTACGTTAGGTGGACATAAATATTTAGAGGTTAGAGGACATTGGGGTAGATAGAAAATAATGACAACCAAAGATGTCTGTGTTCTAATCCCCAGAACCTCTGAATATGTTATCATGCATGGCCAAAGGGACTTTGCTAAAGTTAGTAAGGTTCAGGACTTTGACATCATAAGATTATCCTGGATTATCCAGGTAGGTCCAATCTGTCTTTAAAAGTAAGTAAACGTTCCCAGTCACAGTAGGAAAGATGAGAATGTAGAAGAAGAAGGAGAAATTCAAAACATAAGAGTCACCAACCCTCATGGTTTTGAAGATAAAGGATGGGCCAAGAACAAAAAAAAGTAGGTGGCCTCTACAAGGCAGGAATGGCTGTCAGCAGCCAGTCAGCAAGAAAACAGGAATCTCAGTCCTACAACTATAAGAAACTGAATTGTAGCAACAACCCAAATGAGCAAGAAGAAGGATCTTCCTCAAACTCTTTAAGAAAGCAATGCAACCTGGCAGAGGCCTTGATTTTAGCCTAGTGAAATCTGTGTTGGAATTCTGATCTACAGAACTGTAAAATAATCAATTTGTATTGTTTAAGCCACTAAGCTTATGGTAATTTATGTCAGCAAAATAAAAATAATACAAGTGGATTTGGGTTTATCATTTTGATGTTTGTTTCTACTTGTACCCTTTGGTTTTTGTTCATCCATTCATTTATGCTTCTTTTGCCTCTAAATATATTTGAATAGCTTTAAGAATTTCATTTTAATTTGTTGTTGGCTTTTTATTAGTAGTTATACTTCTTGCATTGTGTGTGTGTGTGTGTGTGTATAGTTGCTCTAGGTGTTACAATCTACATCTTTAATTTTCTAAGTCCCTGTTCAGTGCTATGATGTGCTATTTCATGTCAAATACAGAAGTCTAACTGTGCAGGGCCATGTCCTCCCTGCTCTTTATGTTTTTATTGTTACATGCACTACATCTGCATGCATTATAAACCCACAGGGTTATCATTCTTTGAAAAGGCCTATAAGTTTATAAAGCTATGTAGAAAAATGGCAAAAAGAAACCAAAAAAATAATAATAAACATTTGTGTTCACCAAATATTTCTCATTTCCAGTGTTCATTATTTTCTTTGTGTGGTTCCAAATCCACCTGTTATCTTGTCACCTCCTCTTGAAGAATAGTCTTTAGCATTTCTTGTAGTACAGATCTACGGCTGCTAGTTTTTTTTCTTAAAATATGTTTATTTCTCCTCCATTCTTGAATAATAATTTTGATACTGAATTCTACTTTGACAGTTTTCTTTGTGTATTTTAGAAATGTTGTTCCACTCTCTTCTGGTCTCCATGATTTCAAATAAAAATTAGATATTTGTTGCCCCTTGTAATATGTCATTTTTCTCTTGCTACTTGTTTTAATTGCTCTTTATTTTGGGCTTTCAATAGTTTAACAAAAATAGACCTCAGGTGGGTGGCTTTGTATTTATCCTACTTGGTTTTCCTCTGACATCTTGTACGTTCAAATTTTGTTTTTTTAATCAAATGTGGAACTTTTTTAGTCATTATGTGTTCAAATATTTTTCTCCCTCATTCTCTCTCTCCTCTGCTTTGGAATCAAATTAATGTGTTTGACCAACAAAGGTTAGCAACATATTTCTGTAAAGAATCAGATAGTAAATAATGAAGACTTTTTTCTTTCCTGTTTAAAATTTTTAATTATGGTAGGATACATGTAAAGTTTACCATCTTAACCATTGTAAGGTGTACAGCCTAACAATATTAAGTACATTCACATTGTTGTACAACCATTACCACTATCCATCTACAGAACTTTTCATCTTGCAAGAATGAAACTCTATACCCATTAAAAATAAATCTCCATTCCCTCCTGCCCCCAGCCTTTGGCAACAACCATTCTACTTTTTGTCTCTATAAATTTGACTACTCTTGGTGCCACATATAATTGGAATCATACAATGTTTGTCTTTTGAAAACTAGCTTATTTCTCTTAATATAATGTCCTCAAGTTTCATCCATGTTGTAGCATGAATGTAACCTTTTTAAGGCTAAATAATAACCCATCGTATGCACATAATACATTTGGTTTATCCATTCATACATTCACGAATACTTGGGTCATTTCCACCTTTGGGTTCTTATAAGAATTGCTGCTATGAAGGTGGATGCTCTTTATTTAAAAAACAACAACAACAACACCACGTTGGAAATATAAAATCCATTCTCATGGACCATAGTTGGCCAACTTCTCAAACAGGTCCCTAAAACTCTGTTCATTTTTTTAAAATGTGGGTTTTTTAGTGTATTATGGGGGTACAAGTGTTAAGGTTACATATATTGCCTATGCCATTAAAAAATGTCTTTTCTTATTGCTTTTCACCTTGGGTAATTTTATTGTTCATTTTTCAAGTTCATTTACTCTTTCATCTGGCATGTCCATTTATCTGCTATATCTATACAGAGAAAAATTTTTTTTTAATTTCAGAAATTGTGTTCTTTAGTTCTATAACTTAATGTGGAGTATTTTAATGTATTGTAAACACATTTAGTTTTTACTTTTCTGATGATTGTTGTAACAGTCATTTTTAAATTCTTGTTTATTTTTTCCAGTATGTGTTTCATTTTGAGGTTGTATTTGGTCCATTTTCTTTCTTCTTGAGGTTGTGATTTTCTTGGTGTTGCTAGTATTGGACATTTGGACCTCAAATAAAGTGGATTTTTATTTCTGGAAAATTTGGGGGATTTGCTTTTGTTAGATTATTTTGTATTGTGTCCTAGCTATTATAAACATTCAATTTTATAGATTTTGAATCCTGTTGTTTTTATTGATAAGTATTGTTTCCTTTGTTTTGCAGGTAATATTTTTGACTTGTTGTAAACTGCCAACTCTATTTCTTGGACAGTATCTCCCTTCTGTTCAATTTTTTTATTAGACCTACCATTCAATCCAGCAATCCCACTACCGGGTATCTACCAAAAGGAAAATTAGTCATTTTATCAAAAAGACACCTGCACTCAAATGTTTATTATAGCACAACTCACAATTGCAAAGATGTGGAATCAACCCAAATGCCCATCAGTTCATGAGTGGCTTAACAAAATGTGCTGCATGTATATCATGGATTACTACTCAGTCACAAAAAGGGTGAATTAATGCCTTTTGCAGCAATTTGGAAGGAATTGGAGACCATTATCCTAAGTGCTATATGTCCACAAACACCACTTACACTCTAATACATTAGAACTAACCCATGGGCACACAACTGCACAGAGGAAAGTAAAAGTCATTGGAAATCAAGCAAGGTGTAGGGGGGAAGAGGGAGAAGCAAAAACCCATCTAACGGGTACAATGGAGACTATTTAGCTGTGAGCACATTTATAGCCCTGACTCAAGCCATGTAACAAAAACATTTATACCCCCTTAATATTATGCAATTTAAAAAATAAAATATTTCAATAATAAAATCTGTGTAATAGGAGAAAATAATGAGGGATAACTGGACAGAGAGATAGTTTACAAAATAATCTTTTCTGTTGTCCCATTCTAGAATGAGTGAGTGGATTAAAAGAATTATAGTAGTCCCCCCTTAACTGCAGGGGATACATTTCAAGAACCCCAGCAGCTGTCTGAAGGCACAGATAGAATTGAACCCTTCGATCTGTTTTTCCTAAACACACATATCTATGATAAATTTTTATTTATGAATTGGGCACTGTAAGAGATTAACAACAACTAATAATACAATAGAACAATTATATCAATATATTATAATAAAAGTTAAGCGAATGTGCATGCTTTCCATCTCTCTCTCTCTCAAAATGTCGTTTGTGCCATACTCACCTATTTTCAGACTGCAGTTTACTGTAGGTAACTGAAGCCGTGGAAAGCAAAGCCATGGATAAGTAGGGACTACTGTACAAAACCAAGAAACGATAACTAAACTTCAGAGTTCTAATGTTAATTTTGTGACCAATTTTTATACAACTAATGCTTAATACTTATTAAGTTTCCTAAAGGCAATTATTTATTTTGAAATCTTTCAATTAATCTATGTTTTCTAAGTTTGCCATTAATTATCATGGGATTTGAAGAGAGTTGGTTGACCCATTATATCAGGTAGCAAGGAACAGGATACAAAATAATATAGTTAAGTGGCAATACATAGTATTTAAATTAACAATTGGAAAGCATTCAGACTATTTTACATACAGGAAGACGAGTTATACTGAGGTTTTTTTTTTTCCAGCAAAAGTGAATGCACTTTGCTCCCATATTCAACACTTAGTGATCACATATTACGTCAGACACTATGAAAGGTAAATGAGTCATCCTCTCGCTTATAAAGATCTTTGAATTTAGTAAAAAAGATAGATCTAAATCAAATAATCACGGTAGTGAATATATAATTGTGAATAAGAAAATTGAATTGAATGAAATGAACATAATACTGTGATAGCATGTAGAAAAGGACCCTGGCTCAACGAAAGATGAAGGAAGTTCCAACTTTGACACTATTGTTGAGAAATACAAAGAATTAACCATTGTTTTGGAGGCTTTGATTAGTCAATTGTATCATTTTAATTTATATAGTAGAAAGCCTAATGAGTAGGACATTTTTAAAAGGAGGATATTAACAAAGCATGTAAATAATCACAGATACCCGGCACATTAATTTTTCAGTAACATTTGATATAGAAATGTCTATCAAGTGGATTTCTTTTATTCTGAGGATTAATTTTATAGAGCTTTGTCACAATTACATTTTCCACCTATATTAGGAGTGTTTCTCATCATTCTATTATAGTTCCTGTTGTGTGCTAGAAATATCAGGAGACCATCTACATTCAGAGTTAGTTTTGAAATAGGTGACTTTAGGCTGTGTCACTTAGATAGTAAAAGCATCACACTCCTGCTGGTTTAGAACTACACAGTTCAATACATTAGCCACCAGCTACATGCAGCTATTTACATTTGAATTAAACCTTTTAAAAAGTTAAAAATTTTATTCCTCAGTCTCACTAGTTACATCTCAAGTGCTCAATAGCCACGTGTGGTCAGTAGTTTCTGTATCGAACAGCACAGAATAAATTTATCACCAACAAAATTATCTATTGGATCACACTGGTCTAGAGTTCATAAAGTGGAGTGGCATCTGTGATTCAGAAGAAAATGAAATTTTCAGTCCTTGAATGATTGTATCAGAAACTATCCTGGTTTGGCAGCTAGGAGCAGAGGGACTCCAGTGACCAGCCTCACATTGATCCATTTCATGTGAGAATCTTACTCCATTTTTATTAAGAAAAACAACAAATAATAAAATGTAATCCCTTGTGAAAAATAAAAGATCATCCACCAGTAAAGACAAAAGATACCGTCTTGTGGCTCATTACTCATTTATTGAGTGTCATTTCTCTTAAATACATGATCAAGAATGAAGGATGCACTGGGACAGAATACGCCATCTTCTTTATTTTACCTTGGAAGTTTCTTATTGATTTCCCTGCGGTCTCACAGATGATATTGACGGATATTAACTATTTGTCTTTGCCCTAGGCGTCCAGAATAAAAGAGCTTGAGGCAGGGATTAAAGTGCTTAGACTTTATTTAATATGTGAAAGTCCAGGGGAGTGAAGATGAAGAAATAAGGAGAGATAGGCAAGACAAGATGCAAAGTAATATAAAGCATTACTGAGAAGTGCGTTTTATAAGGAGATAAGATTTATCATTCAGCAAGTGTTTTACTTAGTATGTGAGGTTCCTCTGGAAAGTTCGCATGGAGAAAACATACATTGGAGCAGTCCATGACAGGGAGAAATAAAGGGATTTCTGTCTGCCCTATTCTCTCCCATCTCCCTTTTCCCATTGGTTAAGATTCACATCATGGAGATCTGACTCCTCACTTCCAAGATGTTATCAAACAGCATAGCAATCCACCTCAGTCTGGAAGGTAGTAGGGTATAGACAATGTAGGGACTCTGTGGAATATGCAGAATTTGAGGCTCAACTTTGCTTTCAGCAAGATTCAGGAGCTTGGGAAGGGCACCAGCAAAGGAGCAGGAGCATGATGCAGGATCAGCGTTGGGGTAAGAGGGATTGAAACTATGATTCAGATAGTTATATCATCAAGGATTGAGGATGACTACAACAAGGAAGAATGATATTGTTTGATGACATAATCTTTAAAGGAGCTGGGGATTTTTAGGAAGAATGGAGGGAGAATGTTTTGTAAATGACATGATGAAGAAATTAAAAATAGGGAGAGAAAACAATCACCACTTGCAAGGATAATAGAGAAAGCAGTGTTGTCAGAGATGAGCCATTTTTGTGTAAGATAAAAAAATGAAATGAGAACTTTACAAGAGGTTAAACATAAAGGATAGGTTGCTAATGACTGACTCGAGATTGAGGGAATAGAACAGTAGGATCTGATGAGTTGGAAAGTGGGTGGGACTAGGTTAGAGTGGGCAATGTACACAACTTCCTGGGAATGAGTGTTTAGATGACACTAAGGGAGCATTTGGGATGAGGACCTTGTGGTGACTGACATAAAGAGGATGTAGGCCTGGAAATGATTAATAGTCTCCGTGGCATATTGTGGGATAAGGCAATAATTGTTAGGGGAGGTGGAGTGGGTGGGTCTTAAAGCACCATGCAGAGCCCTCTGTGTCTGTTCCTCAGCCATGTCCAAAGCCTGGCCTTTGCGAGTGGGTGGACAGGTACTGGCACCAGGAGCTCAGAGGCTTGGAAGGCACTACCCCCCAACACATAGCTCTTCTGAGAGCATAATTGAGGCATCAGGGAAGCAGTCTTTGCCAGGAGGCTCTGGGACGGGGAATAGTGAAAGGGATGAGGGTGTACCACATGCTCATCTTTCTTTCCAACATTAACATTTGTGTGTGTCACCGTTGAGAAATATTTACCACTGGCTTATATGTTGCTACCTTGAAGAAAATAGCAATTGTTTCCGCTAAAACAAAAAACTATCTAAAATCCTACTGTAACCACTTTCAGACTGATCATCTAAATTGTGAGGCGAAGAATTCTGGCAGCTCAAATTATTACTCCTACATGAATGAGAAAATAGAAGTTATAATCTTTATCTTTTTAATAGGAGAAGAGGGGTGTGGTGATGGTATAGGGACTAACAAGGAAACCCCCAAATGGTATTATGCATAGAACAGAAATTTTAAATAGAAAGAAATATATCTTTATTTTTCTGGAATGAATTCCATTTTAAGATAACTTTATCTCTTAAGGCATGCCTTACATTACAAACAGACAAAAATAAAAATCTCGTGTATTCATTACAATATCTCTAAATTTCCTATCAGAATTTGACATACCAAAATATTTAGGTCAAATCTACTACCAGCAAATATTCTTTCTAATATTTGCCATTTTTTTACATTTTAAGATGATATTTACAAAGCAAAGCACATTGTTTAAGGAAAGCCATTACATAATGCAAAGGGTATTATTGTTACATAAATCTTCAGTGTCTCCATTTGCGCTAATCAAAATGCATAGGAATATGAGTTACTACAATCCTCAGAAAATTGCTAAGAGCTTGCAATACAAATAGATATCAACACTCTTTATAGACCTGGAAGAAAATTATGTTTAGCCTAAGTAATCTTAAATCCCTTCCTAGTTGCAATAAGACTCTTTTTAGAACTGAATAAAAATCATGTTTAGCCCAACTATTCTTATATCCCCTCCTGGATATGTGACTATTTTCTCCATTTTATGTGCAACATTTAGTCCACTGAAATGCCTATTGTCCAAGAATTAAATGAAATATGAAATTAAATTGCCATCAAACTATCATACCCCTTTGCTAACATAAAATTTCTGAACAAAGACTTGAAAGGAAATATTCTCATGTAGCAAATAAACTTAAAATCTGCTTTAACAGTCTAGAAAACAGAGAACAAATGCAGGGAAAGCATAGGATGCATATTGACTGCAAGCTACTGGCTCCCACAGAGACTAGCAGGGGCTGAGTAACAGGCAGGTGAAGTGCAGTAAAGCTTGGGATAAAAATCCAGTATGTTCATGGAAAATTCCTCTTTCTTGAAACCAGAGGCATTTTCAAAAATCATTTTCCTCTAATAAATAAAAGATAGCACTCAAGCAAGTCATGAGATGCTACTAAAGAGTAATACAACTGGTTGCAAACACACCGTCACACAAATAAATATGCTAGTAGGTTTATTATTTCATTTCTTGAAAACATTTTAAAAACCAGAAAGTTAAGGAAATACCACACACATGTATGCATCCACTATGCAGGATGACAAATATCAACTCTGTATCATGTTGGCTCCAGACATGTTTTCATTAAAAAAATGAAATTATGATGAGTAAAGTTCATCTCCCTTGTTCCTCTCCATCATTTTACTTATTCCTTGACTATCCAGAGGCAGCCACTATCACTACTTTGTGTGTTCAATCAGTTTATGCTATTACGGTTTATCTCAAATATAAGTAGTCACTAACAGAACATCATCACGTATTTTAAACTTCCGTAAATTATATCATTGCATGGTATCATTTGAAACTTGCTTTTGTTTTTCATTCAATGTTGTGTTTTTGAAATCCATTGATGTTGACAAATGTCAATTGCAAGACCATACCATATTTGATTTACCATTCCCCTTTCGATATTGATTTTTTAGTTTCTGGTGTTTCACTATGACAAATTATCCTACAATATATATCTGTTTATACCCTCATGAAATGTGCAAGAGATTCTCTGGGATGTACACCTCTGAGTACAACTGCTGAGTCACAGTGGGAGCAACTTCAACTTAATGCTATATTGCTAGATTGTAAATTGGTCCTTAGCCTATATACACTTTCCCCAGTATATGAGAGTTTTTTATCTATCCACATTCTAAATTATATTTGGAAAGGTCAAACTGTTAAAATTTTTCTATTCTTAGTGGTGTAAATAATACATTATTTTAGACTATTATTTTCTATATTAGTTATGAGATTGAGCATAATTTTAAACTTTTTTTTGTTTCAAGTTTGCTCTTCTCTGAATTGCTTTCCATGTGCATGATCTACTTGTTTACTAGGTTAGTCTTTTTTATTTATTCACTTTTATGAATACTTTTTCACACTGTAGTTATGTATTCTTAGTTACATAAGTTAAAAAGTTCTCATATTTTTTGGTTTTATGTGTCAAGTTTATCTATGTTTCCTTCACAACTTTTTGTCTTAAATGCTCTCCTTCCACATTGTAAGAAAAATAGTCACTTACATTTTCTTCTAAAGGTTTTAAAATTTTGCTTTTCATCTTGAGGTCTTAGATTCAGAAGGATTATTTTGGAGGGTAAAGTTTTTGATAGGGAATCTCCTTGTGTTCTTACCATATGCAAAGCCAATTGACCCAGCACCAAACTGCAGTATTCACCTTTTCAGGATTAATTGGTACTGCCTGCCTCTATCACATGTTGTGTTCCCATGTGGGTTTAGGTCCCCTTTCAGGCTTTTTTTCTTGACTCCTGTCCCAATTAAATATTGTTTAATAGTGTGGCTTTAAAATATGGTAAGTGATGGATCAAGTCCTTCATCTCTGTTTTTCCACTTTTCAATGTTAGCTTAGAATAATTTTTGTCAGAATCTAAGACTTTGTCAATTACAATAACTACACAGATTAATTTGGTGGGGAAATTACTTAAGATATTAAGATATTAAGTTTGACTATTCATTAAAATGATATGTATTCCCATTTATTCACTTCTTATTTATAGTCTTTATTATTTTTTATTTCCCTTATAAATACTATATATCTTCCATTATATATATTCTTCTAACCCATATATTTTTGTTATTATTGCAATACTTTATAATATTTTGTAATTGGTGTAGCCTATATATAGCAATACCATTAATTTCAATGTCAAGATGTAAGATCCAATTAACTTAATAAGTCATATTATTCATTTTAACAGTTTTTCTATAGATTCCTTTGAATTTTTTATGAACCCAAATGTATTATCTGTAATTAAAAGCAAATTTTGATTAAAGATTATAATTTCTGTAATAGATTATTGGTAAATATGTACTGTAAATTTAAAAATATGCAAATTTGTTAAGATTTTAAAGTCTTTAACCAATATTAAATTTTATCAACTACTTGCATATATCAAAATAACCATATGACACATATTCTTTAATCTAAGTTGTATCAATAGATCATTCTGAAATGCTCTTAATTAGTCAAGGTATATTAATATTTTTATACTACAGCTGGGGTTCATTTGTTGGTATTTGAGTTCATAATTTAGTTCATAAGTTAGTATGTTATCCATGTTCATAGTAGGTTGGTGAATAATTTTCTCACAATGGCTGTCTAATTTTTCTGTTCTATTACCATTGAAAATTTATTTGGATAGTTTTTATTGTCTTTTAAAACAGTTTTCATTAAGTAGAGATTATGTGTTCATTGACTATTTGACAAAATTTACCTATTTAACCTTCTGGCCCTGGTAATTTTTCTTTTTCCGTGGGTGGGAAGGGAAGGGGGAGTGTCCATTTTTAATGATTATTATTCTCCTCAAGTTTTCTATTTCTTTTTTGTTTACTTTTTTAATGTAAATATTTTCAGAAAGTTCTCTTTGCCATTAATTTTATCATAATTATTTCTTATGATTCTTAAATTGTGCCATAAGTATCCAAAAATACTCTCCTTTTTCACTTTCTAATATTGATTATTTGGGCTTCTCTGTCTTTTCTTAAATTACCTTAATTGAAAATTTTTTTTTTAGCTTTCTTTTCTAAATAACAAGCTTTTGGCTTTTAGATTTTCTCTTTTATTTCTATATTTGTTACCGTATTTTTTGTTTTTGCCTTTGTATATTGTTTCCTCTTCTTTCTTGAGTACATTTTGTTTTTTATATGTATTTTGCATATTTTTTAAATTTGTTATTTTTTATTATTATGGGTGCATAATAGTTGTATATATTTATAAGATACATGTGATGTTTTGATACAGGCATTCAATGTATATTAATTAAATCAGGGTTATCAAGGTACTGAGGTAATGGATATATATTTTATTTATTGGATATGCTGGACTTATTTATATGTTATATTTTATTTCTCACTTTCATCTAGCCCCTTAAGATTACTGTGCACCTTATTTATGTTCATTTTGTCTCTTTTTCCTAACATACGAATGTATGCCAATAAATGTCCTAATTACCCCTCTAACCATAGCCCACACATTTTGATATGTAAATTTTTTTGCTGCTATTCACTTTTAAATACTTTGGTCTTTCCATTGTGATTTCTTTTTTAAACTAAAGGTTATTTACATTCTCTGTGTGTGTATGTGCACGTGTGTGAGCACATGCACACACCTGTATATTTTAACATACATATGTAATTTTGTTATTGATTTCTTATTATTACACTGTGATGAGATAACACAAACTATGATTTTTTTAAATTGAAATTTCCATTGTGGCTTGTATTGACTAAATTTTTGGAGTTTTCATTATGTTGGAAAGAAAGTACTTTTTTTTTTTTGAGACAGAGTCTCACTTTATTGCCTAGGCTAGAGTGAGTGCCATGGCGTCAGCTTAGCTCACAGCAACCTCAAACTCCTGGGCTCAAGCAATCCTGCTGCCTCAGCCTCCCAAGTAGCTGGGACTACAGGCATGCGCCACCATGCCCGGCTAACTTTTTCTATATATATTTTAGTTGGCCAATTAATTTCTTTCTATTTATAGTAGAGATGGGGTCTCGCTCTTGCTCAGGCTGGTCTCGAACTCCTGAGCTCAAACGATCCACCCACCTCGGCCTCCCAGAGAGCTAGGATTACAGGCTTGAGCCACCGCGCCCGGCCTCAAAAATTCTTTAATCTTTATTTCTTGAATGTAAAGTTCAAGAAACAATAGATAGGTAAGTTGGTAGAGATAGATAATAATGTTGTTAACAACATTATTTACATTTTCTATAGCCTTGATCATATATTTTTTGTAATTAGCTTTTTGGAGAATATTTTCAGGGCTCCACTATGATTGTAATTTTGTTAATTTCTTTTTATAATTCTTTAAAATTTAGCTTTATGTACTTTCATTGAATATAATTAGAGTATCACAATTTAGAATATTTATATGTATTAGTGAATACTGTTATTATCATAGAATGTCCCATTCTTGTTAAGGCTTTTGCTTTAAATTTTATTTAATAATTCCATTTTTAGTATTACTATATCAGCTTTCTTTTGGTTACCATAATCAATATATAAATATATTTTTTATTTCTTTTTGTGTGTCCTTTTATTTTTAATTTCCTATATTATTTGGCCTTTTGTGTCTTGTAAGAGCAGCATTTAAAATGGATATTTTGAAATCCATTCTGATAGATTCTATATTTTAATAGATGGGTGGGTTACTGAGTTTGACTTGTATCTGGCATACTATGTTTCCTTTTTTCCTTGATTTTTCTGGATTCTTTTCCTTTTGCTTGTAGGATTTATTAATTGTATTTCTATTCTTTTAGTGGTTACATTAATGTTTTAGATACATAATTAACATATAATGATTATTGACTTCTATAATTATCGACTTCTCCGGGTTTATTTTTTATTATTATCAACATTAATTTTTTTGTTATTTGGTTTTTATAGATAATAGGGAAGGTCAGGGAACTTGAAATAGCCAGTGTCACTTAGCAAGGAGTCAAATCCACTTTCGCCAAATGCACTTGCTGAAGTTGAGCACATATTCTGAACTTCAGATTCTTCTAACAAATTGGAAACTATTTGGTATTTTTTTCTCCTCTCAACTCAAACCCCATCTATGTTATTTTTATATAGAATTTTAGTTTCAGCTTTTTTCGAAGAAAGAGAAATAACAAAAAATTCAACAAAAATTATTTAAATAGAATATACACACACCTTTTATCTTTTTTTCTCTCACAATTGCTTTCTGTATTTGATGCCTTCCATAGTGGTATAATTTCCTTTTTGCTAAAGTAAATGTTTCTGAATTTGTATGAGTGAAAAATTCTATTATTTGTGTATGTATTAAAAATGTTTTCCTGGTACCCTTCTCTTGAATGACTGTTTAGAGGTGTACATAAATGTACTCTGATAATCTTTTTTCTGTAATTTGAAGCCATTACTTCATTGTATTCTGGTTTCTATTGCTTCTAAAGACATGTCTACTCTCATTTTAATTATCAGAAAACTTGTTTTTCTCCCAGAGAGGTTTTAAGATTTTTCTGTTTAGCTATTACATTCTACAGTTTCACTGTTTGTCAAGGTAATTTTTACTTTTATCTTGCTTAGCTCTTGACATGCATTTTCTAAATAAGGATGCAGTCTTTCAGCCTGGAAATTTCCTAGTTATTATGTCTTAAAAATATTGACATTTTCTCTTCTTTTGATGATTTTATAGGAAGAAATTTAAGTTTGCTATAACTTGAATGTCATATTTTCTCTTTCTTAATCTTTTTTACATGCTCTAGATTAATTCCTCAATACTCTTTTTTATCCATTAATCACTTCTTTGGCTCCTCTAAACTGATATTCATCTAATTTACTCACTTTTTGCTTTTGTTAGTTTTTAAGTTCAATGACCATATTTTTCATTTCAAAAATTTCTCTTCAGTATTGTTTGTAGCCACTTTTCCTATTAATAATCATTTTAGTATAATAATCATTTGTTCTTTCCTTTATTCATACATTTTAAGATATTAAAAATACATGTTTAAATTTATCTCAAATTGCTCAATCATAATTATGTCAGCAGATTAACATCTGTCTGATGGCTCTCTTTCATGATTAATTTTGTGCTCCTTGTATACTTTGGAATTTTAATGGTGTTTCTTGAATGCACCTTTCTTGGTTTCTTTGTTTGTTTTTGTTTAATCTCTCCTTTTTCACCTCCGCATGTGTGACAGTCATACAGTTGTCTCTACCTGCCTTGCTGTTTTATTGGCAACCAGAGCTCTTGGAATGCAAGGGTATTATGGATGTCTTACCAAGCCAGTTGGGGCCTGGCCCAGCTTTGTTGAAGCAAATAGTTGTGCTTCCTCCCACTCTAGGCAACAACTTATAAACCTCACGTTTGCCTTTGACCATAGGTGCCCTGGCCCAGCTCCCTATAGTGCACATTGAAGCTGGCTCTGTTCCCCCACCCATTTTAATCCTCAAAAGTTGAATACATGGACATTTCTGCTAGTTCCTTGTCCTGGAACTCAGTAGGCCTGTGACATAAACCACATTTACTGCCATGTGTTTTTATTCTGCTTCTGGTCTTCAGAGATATTTATATTCCTTTTGATTGTAGCCATGTCTTTCAAAAACATATGTGATATATAAACTCTCTTTGCTGTGATGTTTGGAAAAGAAGCAGAGATAATATTCTACACAAACTGCCAGTGCTGACTTGAACTACAATGTCATCGCAAGTGGCTTTATGTGAGCAGAGGCCAGCAGTAACAATTACAGGTCTAAACTTTACATGGAAGAAGGAAAGCCTCAGCCCTTCTGTCACTGTTACAGCTCTGAGTGCCACTTATTTAACAGAAGAGAGTCACCTATGTTGCATGATTTCAAAATGTAAATTAGTTTCTTTACCGCATTTGCACACTCATGTCTGAAATTTCAGGAAGAGTTTCAAACATTTGACATGAGATTACAAACAGTCTTATTCCCTGATACATCTCCTTGTGTTAGATATGACTTTCAGCCTTATAAGTCATGTATGCCCTACCACCTTGTAAATCAATTTGTTAAAATCTTTCCTAAGAGCAAGGTTTGGTTAGAAACACAGAAAGAATATGAGGACACCCTCCACCTAGCATTTAGATTTATATTAGAAATTATGTTGTTTTTGAAAGAATGCTGGTCTTGGAGTCAATGAAATAGTTACTTTGACTTACCGCTGGGTCATCTTGGGAAGATTTTTAAGTTTTGTAAAATTTTATTTTCTTAGTTTCTAAAATAGAATCTTCATCAAGATTACATTAAGTGATAGATGTTGTAGCACTAGGTCTGTAGTCAATAAATGTTAGTTGAAAGTTGGAAAGTAAAAGACAGAAAGGTGAAATCTGGAGTACCAAAGAAGTTTCCAAGTTCATCTACATAATTTTATTTCTGTCAATAACAGATACTAAAAAACTAACCTGGGTAAATAATTTAAGTCATGTTACTGCAAAAATAAGGTATCTGGTCGTTCCTTTCATGGAAGTACTTCAGATATGAAGATTTTATAATCATGGCTTCAGAGAAAAACATACAAATTCAATAGACTTGTATTAACAACTAACTTGTCACTGAAGTCAAAGTTTCTGAATAAATTCATTGTCATTGCACATTCATTATTTTCACTGACAATTAGTTTAGGTGGAGGTTCTGAACTAACACTTTTGCAAAGACCAAAACAAATCATTTTGCAGAATAGCTATGTAGGCAACAAAGAGCAACTGAATTTGATCCCAGTTAAAAGTATGTGCTTTTATTAGTCTTAAGAGAAACATCATGGCTCAGGACATTGCCAGTGAACTGAATCTTAAATTACACACACAGATATATTTAAGCCCCCAGATTAGCTCCAAATCCTCTACTACTTTTATAAAATAATCACAATTAATTGCTATGGTATCAAAATTGAGCCCAAAGGATAGTAATAACCCTATCTTATATTTTCACAGTTCCTTGCAGTTTTCAAAGCACTTTTATAGGCATTATCTGATTTCAGCCTCAATATAAATCTATAAAGCAGGAATTATTACCTTCGGTATACAGATAAGGAAACTGAAATAAGGAGAAGTGAAATGGTTTTTTTCAGTAATTCAGAGCTCCATCAACCACACTATAGTTGTCAGGGTTGATCAAAATTTCTAGTGCCTAACACAGTGTCATCTATACTGTGAGTGTTTAAATTTTTATTGTTGGATATAAAAATAAGATTCACTGAAGTGATTATTGCATAATATATTCAACATAGTATTCCCAAGGTTTCTTAGAAAATTGATATTATAGACTGCCATTAAAATTCATGTTTTGGCATATAATGGAAACCAGTGATTTCTAAATCTCTGTCTCTTGAGAAATTATCTTTTATACTTTTTATTTCAGAGATTTCAAGCACTTCAATATTTATATTTTAAAATCTCCAAATTGACAAGGAAAGCAAATAATCATTACACAAAATATAACTTTGTACAATACTACAAAACCAAGCATCATGAAAGAAAAGATTCCTTGTTATTCTTAAGTATAACTTGTCCTGATGTGTCCAAAATTATCCTATGAGACATCAGATACTGAGCTCAAACAACTCCACCACAGGATTAAGCCTGGAGCTTGCCTTAACAACTAGGTCAGATTTATTTTGCTAAGACATTGCACATGCATGTTGACATGTTTTAAATATAACTTACTGCCTCTTGAGCAGAGGGGCTATTGTAATATTTATAATACTGTAATGCTGTAAATTTATAGCAGCACACATTACTATGAATTTATATTTTAACTCTCCAGTGGGTTTAAATAACCCACTTTTTATAACCTCAAAAGAAATGCTTTTACTTGTATCTGAAGAATAGTAAAAATCATTTGTGTCTATATAACATTTTTCCTATTTTCTGAATTACTTGCTCTGCCTTTATTCACCTGTGTTTCCATCCAATGAGTCCTTCTACGTGCCAGTGTCAATTTTATTGTGAGGATATACATCAATGCAATTCCGAAAAAAAAAAATATGCCTAGCACACTCTAACAAGGTGAGTGCCACCAGTTCACCTAGTCACCACCCCCTCTCCTCCAACAAACAGAAAAGTAACAAATAAAACTCTGCTGCTTCCTTTTTCAGCCAGTGCCCTATGCCATCTGGAGAAAACTGTGTCACCTGCATTCTGGCAGCACAGTTTAAACAAGGCTGCACCAGGACTTCCATAGGCCTTTGGCAATTTTGCCTTTGGGCTCCTTCTTTTATTAAAAAATATTTAAAATTATATTTTATGACTATGTTGGTACAAAGATTAATATACTTAAATATTAAAAATTTTTATCTAAAAGTTCATTTTGCTTCTGATTTTAAAATAAATTAAAGCATTTTTTTAGTACCCTAAATGTACTCTGGGCTCTAGGCATCATGCCTACTATACCCAGGAGATAAATCAGTGTTGATTCTAAGGCCAACTCATCTCCTCCAGAAAATAGATTTTTTAAAAAAATGAACTGAGCAAAGGTTTCCTAAAAACCTGTATTTATATTGATGATCTTCTTGATGTTCAAGTGTCTGAAAAGTATTTGAAGCTTCCTCAGCATAAAGAAGTAGATGTCTCCATGCACATGAAATGAATACAAATATCATTAATTTGTATCATTTCACACAGAAAGTGAGTCTTACAATGTACTGGGGCTAGGGTAAGAGCCTCATGTGCATCGTTTCCAACGATACCATAACTACTCCAAGAAGTAGATGTTATTATTATTACTTGTGTTATACAAATAGAGAAACTGAGGTTCAGAAGAATAAAGTGATCTGTTCAGCGTCCCAGAGGAAGTAGATGGTAGAGGCAGAATTTAAACCAATGTTTGTCTGAACCTTAACCACAATGCTTATCTCACTTGGCGTTTCATATATTATTTTGATAACGATAGTGTATTCTCATTACTTTTACAATGCAATGCTCAAGTTCTTCCTTTGCTAAAATGTGGGAAAAGATAATCTGCTTCCACTGTTTTGTATCATAAGGAGGAACAGGGGGCTCTACTTACACATAGCCTGCTTCAAATCCACCTCCTCCCCCCCCACAGACACACAAACTTGTATGTGTATCTTATACACCACACATAACCCCTCTGCACAATGTCACCTAGCCTCCCCAAACATGTGTTGTGTCAGATTCTTCATAGAATATTTCATCATTCTTCCTTTTACTTTTAGTTCAAAAAATGTCTTTAGTTCGATTTCTAAAGCCTATATTAGGCACAAATAATGTAAATATGCTTATGAATAATGTAAATATCAATAAAAGGAATAATTTAAACTTATTTTATTATTTAGGCAAAGGGGTCATATCAGGTCCCACTTCTGTTGATCTCTACACCTCATTGGCTCTAGGCAACCACTCTTCATCTAAAAATAATGTGTATAAGAAGGATTGCATATTACTTGCCAAAATGAAAAAAGAGGATAAAACAAGTGGGAAGATTCGTAAGCTGCTGGATGAAGAACTGTCACCAACAAATGGTCTGAATTTGTACTAACTCTTTGGACTAGATGCTGCTATGATTCTATCCAACTGCATCAAAAAGAAGCATGGTAGATACCCTTGATGCTTAATGCTCAATTAATTGTGCCTAAACGTCTGTTCTTATCTACAATTGTTTTATTGCTCTAATTCATACACACTGTTTTACTCAAGGAGTGCTAACATGCCATAATAGGGTTTTGGCAATATCATTAGTTTTGAGAGGAGAAATAAATAAATAGGTTGATCACTTACCATTTTTCTAAGGTTCAACATATAAATATTTGGAAATATTTAAGCAGAATAATGGTAAATTCAGATTATGTTCATTAAATGTCTTGAATATGTATCAAGTGGAGGGTGGTGCTTTAAAATATTTACACTTTCTCACAGAATCCCATATCTCTTGTAGGCTTTGCTCTTTTCTCTTGTTTCTCTGCTCTATCTCTGTGACTAATTTATTTAATTGGAAGTTGTTATCTTCAATCTCTGAGATTCTTTCTTCTGGGTGGAAAGGGGGAGGTGGGGATGGGTATATACAAACATAATAAGTGAGAAATGCAATGTCTGGGGGATGGTCACGATTGAAGCTCTGACTTGAGGGGGGAGGGGCATGGACAATATACGTAACCTTAACATGTGTACCCCCATAATATGCTGAAATTTTTAAAAATGGAAAATAAATAAATAAATAGAAATTTAAAAAAATAAAATAAACTATTTACACTGATTTCAAAGCTGCATTTTACCTCAAGGAAGTTCCTCCTGAGAAAACACTGCTAATACAGTGACATCATTTATACAGGGCGTGTTAAGGTGTCTAAAAAGCAGCACAATGTTAATTGTATTCATTTCCTCTTTCTTTTCATGCTCATGCAGGCAGAAGCATCCTGCTTCTGGAGGGAAAGGCAATTCTGGAATTAATTCCTCTCATTTAGGTAAGGGAAATCCTAGGTTACCAAAAAAAAAAAAAACTACATTAAGGCAAATAAAGGATTCTACACAAGAAATAACTACGTGACTATGTATTATCTAGGCTGTAAAGAATTATTTTCTCTCTGAGCTGTGTGTAGAATTTCTTCCTGGGTCAAGTTTATAAGTTGAGACAAAACTCACATAAAGAATGGACTAAAATTATTAGACCATGATGATACCGCAGTGGTTTTCCAAAGTGTAAATCGCTGTATGCTGAAGTATTTGATTGAAGTGTGAGGCCTGGGTTAGAAGAATCTGTGGTTTATACCTTTAGACCAGGCTCATCCATGCTGGAGCCACTGACCAACTTCCTTTTAGGCATCTTTAAGGGCCACTTTGTTGATTCAAAAGTACCCTCAGTACTGGACATAACTTTTTAGGCTGCCTGCCAATCCTCCTCAGTGGTTAATAATCTAGATTAAATCATTCTGATTGTTCTCGTTTCTTATCCCACCTAGCTATAAAATCTCATGAGTTACTGAAATCAGTTGTAATCTGGGCAAACTATAATATAAATGAAATATTAGATATGCAAAAGTACTCAAAAGTAAAGGTAATTATCTATAGTTTAACTATGGATGGCTCCATGTCAGTGAATTTTTAGCTATCATTTACTCTGAGTGTTCTACATATAAGGCATATATTATTAGATTATCTACAATTTTCAGAGAGTTGCCTGAAGTCACATAGCAAAAACGTGGCAGAGCTAGGACCATAATTACCACAAAAAGTATAGTGAGAAGAGAACTGGAACTCAACAGAGAAAAACAATCAAAATAAATAAATAAAAGCAGAAGTATTAGGTAAAGAAAATACTAGATAAATTAGTGTCAAGGAGATAGTGCATTTTAAAAGAATTCTTACTCTTTTTTAATTAACCAGAATCCTTTCTCTCTTATTTCTCCTTTGACTCATGTCCCTACTTCCTCTGTTACCCAATATTCTGGGGGCTGTTCAGAAATCCCATGACCTTCAAAAGGTATTCCAAAATGCTTTCAATCCAAACCTCATCTTTCCCTCCTCTGTTCTCAGGTTGCATTGTGGCTTCCTCATGCCACCATGACATGTGCATGTTTCTCTATCCCACAAGACTGACAGCAGCCACACTCAGTCATCTGTGTGGTCCCTCAGTGCCACAGTCACGGTAGGTACTCAGTAAAGTTTTGTTGAGGTGAAATCAACTGACATGAACTGAATAAAAATATATACTAAACTGACAACTGTTTATAAACTCAGAAGCCTATGAGAAGAAAAACTGCTACCTGTGCTTAAAAGGGAATTGACACTAATGATTTAAGAAAAAAAAAGACTTATACTAGACCTATGAGAGTTTCATAAGGGCTGTAGCTGAAATAAATATGAATTGAAATGGGTTATAGCATAAGATGTCAAGAGTCTAATTTATGATCAACATTTGCCAAGCTAGCCTAAAATTCAGACAAGCCTTGTCATTATATATTTGTATAATCTTTGTATTTTTGATATTCACACAGTGTGGTAGTTATAAATAATGACTAACTATGTAAAGTTACTTTCCTAACAGGATAGTGCAGCTAGGATCCCAGGCTCACAGTCTTCTAAAGAGAAATCCTTAATGTACTAGGAGAAATCGAGAATTTATCATTCAGGAAATTGTATTAATAGCAAACTTATTATGGGAGCATGCAATCTGGGAGCTGTTTGTTTGCCTTGCTGGTTCCTTGGGTTCTGATGTTGATTTTGCTAATGCTGGAAATGGTTTCTAACTTTACTACAAATTCTTGATTCACTGTAGTACAAGCCTTACCCTTTCCTGGACTTCCTCTGTCTGAATCCTGAAAGGCAGTTGTTCTAAAGACCATCAACACTGGGCCTAGATAATAGGTGGAACCATCTCCAAAGCTCAGGGAATATACCTGGAGATGCTTCTGTCTGAGTCTGTTCCTGCTCCTCTAACAAAATACTTTAGGCAATTTATAAACAACAGAAATGTATTGCTCACAGTTCTGGAGGCTGGGAAGTCCAAGATCAAGGCACTAGCAGATTCAGTGTCTAGTGAAGAGCCGTTCCTGATAGATTGTATCTTCTGTGTTCTCACATGGCGGAAGGGGGAAAACATGTTCCCTCCCTCCGTAATCTTTTATAAAGACACTAATACTATTCATGAAGGTGCTGCGCTCATGACCAAATCACCTCGCAAAGGGCCCCACCTCTTAATACTGTTGTATTGGGGATTCGGTATCAACATAAAACTTCTAAGGGAAGATCAATATTCAGACTATAGTAGCTCCCAATCTTATTCTGCAGATTGAGAAAGAGGTTCAGAACAGTACAAAACATTTCTCAGATGTATGTTCCTCATAAGTCCTAGACTAAGCTGAAAGATGTTAAAACTACAAAAGTGATTTGAACTGATGCTTATGTACCTGTTAGTGATACAGTTGTTAATTTTGATAATTTCATCAAAGCATGGAGCATTTTTTTATGTTGAGATGATAAAGAGCACGCATAATGGGAGAATAATAGTTTTTCCCCCGTGGAGAAAAACTAATGGCAAAAAGAAGCATATTGATTCTAATAGGAATGGAGGATGTCATTTGGAATAAATACATTTTGAAACAGCAGAAAAGCAAATCATCTTAATAATGGAAACAAAATGTGCTCTTGCTTTCTCTTATAAATTTCTCTCCCTTGTATCTTTTGGTTTGCTTGAGGAGAATCCTATGACTAAACGGCTTGCACTCCACCTCATCCAGCCAGGTAGACAAAGTCCCACATCCTCCATCCTCTTCTCTCTTCTTCTGTCTTCCTCCTTGAAGCCAGGAATGGCCCTTCTCACTTATTTAACTCTTTTTATCTTGAATTTCTATTTACTGTATCACATGTTACACAATATGAGTACTTCTGCCTTGTCCCATTTTCTACTTCCTTAATGTGTACATCTTTTTTTCCCAATAAAAGTGCTTTAGTAGCACTTTTTCCAATTTCAATGCTTTAACACCAGGAAGTGTCAATACAAAACATCCAAGTTGTCTTCCACATAATATCTTAATGTGAATAAATATAAAAAAGCATTTGTCAGAACAAAATCCTATCTATCTATTTCAAAATCCTATCCTATCTATTTTATTATTAACTCTGCCATTTTTAAAGATTTACATATTATAAATTTTTAGATAATATTTCCCATCATGATTTTTTTATTACAATAATATTTATTCACCTTAAGGTATGCCCACTTAACACTTCTTGTGCTTGAAATTCTCCCCCTACACAGCCTCCTTCTATTACTACTACCACTACTGCTGCTACTATTACTACTACTACTACTTACACTGTAATAATTATTGTGACCCTAACCACCACCAAGGCCACCACTACTATCACTGCTAGGACTCATCCTTCTGGTATCAGCTTTGTCTAATGTTCCAGGTAAGTTACTTAAAACCAGAGCTTTCCTACCAGTGTTTGCAGTCTAACATGAATTGCTGATGTGCTGAGATATGGATCTTCTTTACCTTCCATTGATCTCAGCTGCTAATCACATATCATTATATATTATCACATCAAATGCATTTTGATTCCACAGGGAAAATATGCAGACCCTGCTCTAACCATTCTCATCTCTCTCTCTTTTCCATTCCTTGTCTGTATCACAATTATTTCTGTTAATATGATCATTTAATACTAGGTAGGGAGCAACACCAAGGCAGTGACTAAGTCCCCCTTACACAGGGTGTTATCTCAGCTGCATAGCACAGTGTGTGACACCCAGTGATCAACACACATTTGTTGAATGAGTAAAGTGACCATCTCTACATTTCACAGCCACTATAAAAACTAGGGGAATCATTTGGGGTCCCATCACCTTTTCTGAAGAGTTGAAATGAAAGAACCAAAAAAGTAGGTCACATGTTGATTATCACAGGGTAGGGGATTTCAGAAAATAGCTGAGTTGCCAAAGAAGGAGAACAGGGTAATTAGACATAAGTGGAGACTAAAAAGATGTCAGTAAGCATTAAATGAACCGCTTGTTAAGAACAATCAATGTCCTGCTTAGTTTATCATAATAGTAGGCGAGTAAGAGTGCTGGTGTGTGGGAGAGGAAGGAAGGGAAATTTAAAAAAAAAAAAAAAAAAAAAACAGTGGAAACCAGAAGAGATACAACATATATTAAGATTCTAATGTACCACAGTGGAGCTCTGCCTACTTATTTTAAAGTCAGGTTTATTGAGATATAATTTGTTAATACATATTGTAAAAATTCACTCTGTGTAGTATACAGTTCTATGATTTTTTGACTAGCACAAAGAGATGTAACCAGCACATCATCAAGATAGAGAACATTTCCATTGCCTCCAAAATTTCCCTCATTCCTTGTTGTCAGTTTCCTTCCTGCACCTCCACTTATCTGCTTTCTGTTACTATTGCTTGACTTTTTTAAGATGTCATATAAACAGAATCAGACTATATGTAAACTTTGAACCTAGTTTACTTCACTTAGCATAATACATTTGAGATTCATCCATGTTCTTGTGTGTATCAGTGGTTTATGCCTTTATTTTATTTTATTGAGTAGTGTTTCATTGTGTGGATGTATCAGATTTTATTTATTTATTCATCAATTGGTGGGCATGTGGGTTATTTTCAGTTTGGGAATATTATGATTAAACCTGCTATAAACATTTGGGCACAGGAGTTTTAGTGGACACATGTTTTCATTTGTCTTAGCTAAATACCTAAGAGTGCAATTGCTGGGTTATAGGATAAGTATATGTTTAAGTTATAAGAAATTGCCATTCTATTTTCCAAAATTCTGCCTAAGTTTTATTTCCTTAAATTTGTAACATTCTATCTTCAAGGGTAACCATTGGCAAGGCTGAGGTCCTGCAGATGGTATATGACAGCTGTAGAGAAAAAATAGGATCCACAGATTTGATGGGAAGGAAAACACAGATGACACGTAAAGGTGTAGATACTGGGTATCTTCGGATATGGCCTTACACTCTATGCTCTGAAGACACAAATCAGGACAAAATCAAGATGAGACAATGCTGCCTGTCAGCTGCCATCTGTAAACACCCATTTCCCCACTCCTGGCTCTATCCTCAGGATCAGCACTCCCTGTCACACACGCACATCCTACCACCACACACTGTCCTGGCTCTGGGTTCCATAAATGGGACTAAGGGTGTAATTTGAAAATTTAATGTGTGCCAAGAAAAAGGAATTATGCCTCTTTGACAGTATTAACGGTGTTCCTGGAGGCTTTTTAAGAGGAAAAGAAAAAAGACAAAAACGAAAGAAATCTTGCTCATAATACATTATTATGTTTTTCATCTGGCACATTTCCTGAATTCAGCTGGAACTGGAAAAGCGTATGCCAAAATGAAATTTGGAAAAGTGTTTATATTTGTAGGTGTTTCTGCCCTGCCTGGAACCAGGAAGTAGAAGTCTTAAAATGAGAATAAGTTTCCTCTTGAGCTTTCCAAACCAGTTTTACAGTATTATTTTGCCAAGCATTATTGCCATTCAGAGCTCTAATTCCAAGTCTCCTGAGATACAATTTTAAGCAGGATGGACCTACTCACATTAAATCAAAGATTGATGAAAACTGGGGTGGAGAATAGAGAATGCTTTTCTGCTTCTGGTTGCCGACACTGTCAGAACTTGTATGAAATTTATAAGGCAAATGACTTCAGAAAGGAGGGAAACGATTTAAGGAACAGATCAACCCTGTCCCTGGAGATCTTGGAGCCCTAAATTGTTTTACCATCTTCCTGTGATTTGAAAGGATAAATTAGCTGCTGTCAATGTGTAATTTTTTTTTTTGAAATTAGCAAGGGCTCAGTGGGGTTCATATGTCTTAGTGATGATAGAGTCCTTTTAAAATAACTTTTCACATAGTGAAAATATCACTCTTGATGAGTGACTCTTCAGAAACACTGGTTGAGAGTCATACTTTAGTCATCACTCATGACCTATCTCATTCATGACTTTTAGACACAGTTGTTTGTGAGTGATCTCTGATGAGTTGTCTGAACAGGAGAAGTTGAGCAAGCAACTTGCAGGCTGATTGCTCATTAATTCCTTCTTCGAACTATGTAAGAGATATAAAGCTGTCCAGAATTTAATAATCATAGGATAATAGTCACAGACTTTATGAAAAAGGGATAAGCACAGAGAAATGAAGCCATTTAGAGTCTGTCGAAGAACAGAGTGAATTTCAAAAACAACCCTCTGTTTCATTAAAAATGTATTTATTCAAGTTTAATGTACTTTGAAAGGAATTTGCATTTTTAAAGAACAGAATTTCTTTTTATAATACTTTATCAAGGAAATACCACCCCAGAAAGTTCACTTATCTGCTGTAACAATGTCAAGTGGTTTCTGTCCTCAATTTGGCATGCTTGAGTATTAAATTCTTGTTTCATAAATTACTCATGATAGCATCTTACCTTTATAATGTAACATGGCTTTTGATCAAAGCCTTTTTGAAATAACACTTTGCACTTCAAGCTCATTTATTCTGAATATACCCATTCTTAATTCTTATCAAAAAATACATGTAATACATTTCCTGAAAGTGCATGAAATGAGATAATAAATTAAATTTTTTGCTTCCAAAATGATCTTAAATGTTCAATGATCTGTCATGAAAAAGCTGAGCTTACAAACTTATAGTTCCAATTTTTTGACAAGGAACTTCTACTAGTTATTTAAACCACACAGTATTTTTCTAGAATATTTTCTGTTTTATTTTAGCAGAGTCATAACATGTTAGATTCTTAGGGGGGATTTAAATATTATTTAATTCAGTGGTCTGCAAACAATGACCAGTCACCTCCTTTCATAAATAAAGTTTTATTGGAACCCAGACACTCTCATTCATTTAAGCAGCATTTATGGTTGTTTTCATGCTACAGTAGATAAGTTTAGAAGTTTGCAACAGAGACCATATGGCCCACAAGCTTAAGACACTACTTAGCCTTTAATAAAAAGTCTGCCAAGAAATGATCTAGTATAGCCCTTACATTTTGCAAAAATTAGAAAACACAAAATATTTAACATTTTCCATTACTGTGTTGAAACAATGCTAGGGAAAATAGATCATCATGTTATGAAATCTTATAGTGTCAAAAATATGTGCTGGTTTGCTTTATATTAATATATATGTGGAAAGATTGACTTATAATCCTTTGTATTAAAATGGGATTAAACTATTGTGTCTTATGGGAAAAGAGCATAGCCTCTACAGTATCTATCAGAGAATGGATGTAAAGGGCCTCAGGGAAACTACAGCTATATAGCATTTAATGAGTTCAAGCATTATTTGTACAGTCAAGTTATTGATCGAAAAAAGTAAAGGACTTAAAAGCAAATTAGTCAATGCAATGAAAATCATCTCTCCTTCCTTATTATAAAAACAGCAATAAGGAGGTATGAAATAAACCAACCACACAACTCTTCTTATAATGGCTATTTTTCTCAGTCTAGTAATGACTGAAAAGGCAAACCAGACATTTGGAAGAGCAAATGGAATGTCCCTCAGGTGAATTGTAAGCTGGCAGCTTTCTCATAGAGAGACTAGAGCCATCCTTTAAGAATACCTACAAAAGCATTTGATTTCAAGTGCTTTGAAGCCAAGAAGCATCATGGATGGTCTTTAACTTAAGGGCACTTGAAAAGGACTTTTAATGCCAACTAAATGCATGGTAAAATCATATTGCAGTGCCCATGAATAGTGCCACTTGAGTTGTACAGTGCACAATTCACATAAACATGTGTGGCAGTACTTTCTGAAGTACTTGCACTCACACTTTTAATGTAACAACAGATTTCATAATGAGAAATGATATAAATTTACAAAGTAGAAGTAATTACATATATAAAAGTACATTTTGCATGACTAAACAATCATTCTAGGTCCTTAAGCCTGTGTTTCAATTCACTGAAATTGAGTTGCTAGAGAACCACCTATTTTTTTTATCATGATTACTTAAATTCTGTCCAACACCAATCTCAAAATCTTCTCTTGCATAATACAAAATATATTTCCTTGTCCAAGTACATGATATTTTAAATAAAAGCAGTGAGCATCACTAATCTTTTATAATCTTGGCTTTTTTCTTTTTAGAATTTTATTGCATAATTTCCATACCATAAAAGGTACCTGTATTAAGTATGTTGTTTGATGAGTTTTGACAATGTTTATACCTTTGTGATCACCATCACAATCAAGTTACAGAACATTTCCATCACCTCAGAAAGCTCCCTCTTACTTTTTTACAGTTACCTTTCCACATCTTCAAATAATGATTGGTCTACTCTCAGTCACCACAAATTAGCTATGATTGTAGAAATTCACATAAATGGAATGATATTGTATATAATTTTTGTATCTCCTTTCTTCCTTCAGCATAATTTTTTTAAGATTCACCAACATTGTTGTGTATATAAGTATTTCATTTTGTTTTATTACTGTTATTATTCCATTGTATGGACATACCAAAATTTGTTTAGCCATTCATCTATTGATGGACATTTGGTTGCCTCTAATTTGGAACTATTATGAATAATGTAGTTATATGCATTCATGTAAAGTCTTTTTGAGAACATATGTTTTCATATGTTTCATTCCTTTTTGGTAAGTAACAAGGAGTAGAATTTCAGTTTTAAGTATTCATCTGAAGTTTTAATGTTTATTCTACTTTTTTTCAGCTAGAGATCCCTAGTCCCTATTCTCAGTATTCCTTCACATCCATGTTCCAATTTATGTTAATTATTAATACTTTTCAGATAAAATAGGATGAAATGTAATGCATACACCAATATGTGGTCAAAATTCATAAAAAGTAAGATAGTATTTCCAAAATATGTGTTCTTTTCCAGAACACATTTATCAAATAGCTTTGCTGAAATCCTAAGAACAAAATTCAAACCTAGGACACTCTGATTTACATGAATTCTCTTTAATTTTGGAGGAATCACAAAACAAAAATGAAACTCAGAGAGTTGTACAAGTTCTTAACAGAAAAGGTCTGCCCCAAGTGTGAAAAATATGAAAACTTCCAGGCTTTCGGCAGTCTTGATGACTTGACCTATATGGTGTGAAACCATAATCGATATAATTCTTAGCAGAAAGAAGAGAGAATGTAACCAAGAGATATGCGAGACAATAACATGTAAATCTCTACTGAGCTTAATTAAAGATCTAAAGGATGGCCTAGATGAGCATGAGTACTTCTAGAAAACTACAAGGATCCCTAAAACTTGGGAACATACATTGTGAGTCAATAATGAAACAATATACTCAGTAATCAACAATAAGTGAATTTTTATATGTTAAGACTGTCAAAAACTATGAAGGAAATGAGATTTTATCCTACTTGCAAGCTAACAAGTTATACTGCCACAGTTTCATGGGTTCTGGCAGAAGACATGAGACTACTGGGTAAGAGACAAACGGTGTGATTATTCACAGCAATATCAGTAGCCAGAGTATCAATATTTGTGCTGGCTTCCTGAGCCCTAATTCTCATGGGGAAATATGAGGAAACCAGGTGACACCAACCAGCATATGCAGGTGGTTGCATTACAGGAAAGGAATTCTGAGCTTCAGGAATCCAAATATTTCATAACAGGAAGTATACATGCCTGACATCCATCTTTAAAGGAAATATTATCTTTATTATATTAGACCTGTCTTCAGAGAGAGAGAGAGAGACTCTCTATTTTCTTTTTTTTTTATTTCAGCATATTATGGGGGTACAGATTTTAAGGTTTCAATAAATGCCCTTTCCTCCCCTCCCCCCACAAGTCTCAGTTTCCAGCATGACCATCCCCCAGATGGTGCACATCTCACTCATTATGTATGTATATACCCGCCCCTCTCCCCCCTCCCCCCTGCCCAATACCCTATTACTGTAGTACCTATGTGTCCACGTAGGTGCTGCTCAGTTAATACCAGTTTGCTGGTGAATATATGTGGTGATTGTTTTTCCATTCTTAGGATACTTCACTTAGTAGTATGGGTTCCAGCTCTAACCAGGAAAATATAAGATGTGCTATATCACTGTTGTTTCTTAGAGCTGAATAGTACTCCATGGTATACATATACCACATTTTATTAATCCATTCTTGGATTGATGGGCACTTGGGCTGTTTCCACAGCCTTGCGATTATG
>VSMD01027328.1:0-29649 GCA_008750895.1 Mirza zaza | reverse complement strand
GGTTGTCACTCCTGGCAACTGCTGGGCTCTCAAAGGGAACAGAGGGGGAGGTGGAAGGGAGTTGTGTGAGGGGCTATTTACAAAGGAGTAGGCAGGTGTAGGAGAAACTGACACTCTCCCAGGCATGGAAGCAGCAAGAGAAGGGCGTGGCTACCAACCAGGCAAGACAGGTCTTTGTAGAAAAGGTCCCTGTGCAGGAACCATGGCCTGGGTAGAGGAACACGCTACTGCCTGCCCTGGGGCCCGACCCGGAAGAGGTGGGGAGTAAATGCCCCATTCCCTCCCCTCCTGGCCTCCCCTTTCTTGCCAGTTTCTCCCGTCAGCTAGGTCCAAGTGCAGTGAGAGGGCAAGGGTCTGCCTCCCGATGGACAGAGGGACAGGGGAAGATGGAGAAGGAACCTGAGGGGAAATAGAGACGATGCAGCCAGGTGGCTTACCACAGCCCTGGGGACTCGAGCCTCTGAGACAGTCTCCCCACAGCACATGCTTCTGCAGATCTCCCTGACTTTCCTCTGGGGCAGAGGCAGCTTCCCATCTCTGCGTAGGATGGTCCCTTAAAGAGGAGGGTTGGCAGGGGGACCTGCGCCTCCCAGCCGGTTAGAGTCTGTAGCCAGAGCACCACAAAAGGGCAGATCTGAGCGTCAGACGTGGCCTGCAGGGATGTTTAATATTTAGAGTCTGACTCATCAAATCCAGATGGTAATCACTTAGCTCCTTGGGCCACCAAACAGAGATTTATGAAAGCACTTAGCTCTTAATTAATGCATGAGAAAACATAGAGGCACTTACCTTTCTGGAAATAGAGTGCTCGGACTGTTCTGACTATATTCAGAACCATGGAACCATTCCCCAACTTCCACTATGTTATAAAATTAGTATGGATATTAGAAAACTGTATATAATTGCTTATATTCCAAGATTTTTGGCCATAAGATGCTGAATTATATCAACATTGTGACCAAGTAAGTTTGTTTTTATTTTAAACATACCGTTCTTTAATTTTACTCCAGGAACTGATTTGGATAGACATAGAGGTCCATGATTTATGAAACTCTGAGTCAAGTTCTAGGAGTTAGCACAGCAGGGCAGGGAAATCCGATCCTAACAGAAAGCATCAGTCCCAGCAGTGGCTGGAGTGACACTATTGACCTCGAGTGTCACTGACGTGGCAAGTGGGAGTCTGGGTGACTCAGTCCATTTCGTGGTGCTATAACAAAATACTACAGACCAGGTAATTTATAAAGAACAGAAATTTATTTCTCACAGTTTTGGAAGCTGGGAAGTCCGAGATCAAGGCGCTGGCAGGTTCATTGTCTAGTGAGGGTCTGGTCTCTTCCCGGATGGTGCCTTGAAGGCAGCATCCTCCGCAGGGGACAAACGTTGTGCCCTCACATGTCAGAAGGGACAAAAGGGCAAGAGGAATGAATTCTCCCTGTCACGCCCTTTTATACAGGCACCCAATCTCTTTCATGAGGGAGGAGCCCTTGTGGCCTGGTAACCTCTTAGCCCATCACACTGGCCCGTTAAGTTTCAATACTTGAACTTTGGAGAGGACACATCCAAACCATGACACTGGGTTAGGAGAGGATTCAAGACAGTGATTGGCACAGTGTGGAAGTAAATTAATTGTAATATGTTCTCAGCTTAGAGTCTATGCTTTCAGCCGGGCAGTGACTAGCAGAACCCCTGAGCGAGTGACAACCCCAAGCATCTTGTAGTGGCACAGTGGGGCCTACAGCAGCGGAATTAGAACTTTCCTGAACTTCTGTGCCTTTTCCTCATTCTCCTGGGCCTGACCCTGTAGCCAGTCAGTCACCCACTTCTCAGTGCCCAGTTCCTCATGTGAACACAGCACTCTCTCTGTGAACCCACTAGTGACAATGGCAGACAGACCGTCCCCAACACAAATGGAGGTCCACACGCCACGTGTCTCCACTTTTAAATCGAGCTAACCAACTGACAAAATATGTTCTGCAAACATACATTTTTATTATCTTAATTTTTTCGTTTTTATTTTTACAGTCTCACTAAGATATAATTTACATAGCACAACATTCACCTCTTTGAAATATACAATTCAGAGAATTTTAGTGTATTTATAGAGTTGGGCCCTCAATTATCACAATCTAATTTTAGAACATTTCCATGGCCCTAAGAAGAAAACTCTTGCCCATTAGCACTCATTCTCCATTTCTACCCTCAGCCTTAGGCAGCCACTAATCCAGTCTCTGTCTCTGTACATTTGCCTTTTCTTGACATTTTATATACATAGAATTATACGACATGTGGTCTTTTGGGTCTGGCTTGCCTTACGGAGCATTATGCTCTTCCACTCTGTAGCATGTATTAGTACTTCGTTCCTTTTTATTGCCAAATAGTATTCCATTGTATGTATAAACAACATTTTGTTTTCCATTCATCAGTTCATGGACATTTGGATTATTTCCACTTTATGGCTACTATGAATAATGTTGCTGTAAACAGTGTTGACAAGTCTTTGTGTGGACGTTTCATTTCTTTTGGGTAGATAGCTAGAAGTGGAATTGTTGGATCATACGCTAGGTCTGTGTTTTACTTTTCGAGAAAATATTATTTTCCAAAGTGGCTGCACCATTTTACATTTCCACTAGCAGTGTAGGAGGTTGCAAATTCTCCACATCCTCACCAATAATTGTTATTGCCTGCCTTTTTTAAAAAAATATAACCATTCTAGTGGGTAAAAAACGATATCTCACTGTGGTTTTGTCATATTGTCAGTATGCGTTTCCCTGGTGACTAATGATATTGAGCGTCTTTTCATGTGCTTAGGAGTTACATGCATATCTTTGAGAAAATGTCTATTTCAATTCTTTGCCTTTTTTAAATTAAAAATTTTATTGAAGTTATTGTACATTCACATGCAGGTGTAAGAAATAATAGACAGAAACCCCTTGGCCAGTTTCTTCCAACAGTGACATATTGTATCATATCACAGTGAAGATATTGACATTGATACTATCTGCCAATCTTATTCAGATCTCTCCTACTTTACTTCTACTCATTTGTGTGTATGTGTATGTGCGCATGTGTGTGTATTCAGTTCTAAACATTTTTATCACCTATGTAGGTGTGTGTATCCACTACCACAAGATCCAGAAGTTTCATCTATACAAGGATCCCTTTTCCTGCCCTTTTATAACTATACCACCTACTTTTCCCCATCCCCTCCACCCCAGCCCAGCCCACTCCACTGTCGGTAACCTCTGGCAACCACAAATCTCTTTTCCATTTCTATAATTTTGTCATTTCAATAATGTCATATAAATGGAATCATAGAGTATGTAAACTTTGGAGATTGACTTTTTTCCTCAGCATAATTCTCTAGAAATGCATCCAAGTGGTTACAGGTATTGATAGTTCATATCTTTTTATTGCTGAGTAGTATTTCATGGTAGAATGGACTAGAGTTTGTTTAAGCATTCGTCTGAGTTGGAAGGACATCTGAGTTGTTTCCAGTTTTTGGATATTGTGAACAAAACTTCTATAAACATTTGTGGACAGATTTTTATGTGAACAGAGTTTTTATTTCTCTGAGATTAATGCCCAAGAGCACAATTGTTTGTTTTGTATGGTAAGTGCATGTTTAGTTTTATAAGAAACTGTCAAACTATTTCCCAGAGTGGCTGTATCATTTTAAATTTGCACCAGCAATGTATGAGTGATCCAGTTTCTCTGCATCCTTGCCAGCATTTGATGTTGTAACTATTTTTTATTTTTATCGTTCTGATGGGTGTATGATGATAGCTCATTGTGATTTTAATTTGCATTTCCCTGATGGCTATGATATAGCTTTTCACATGCTTATTTGATATCTGTATATCCCCTTCAGTGAAATGTCTGTTCTCCTCTTATGCCAACTTTCTAATCAAGCTAGTTATCTTTTAATCATTGAGTTTTGAGAGTTCTTTGTATATTAAGGATACAAGTTCCTTAACACATATATGATTTGCAAATATTTTCTCCCAGTCTATAAGTTGTATTTTTACTCTCTTGATGGTATCTTTTGACATATAAAGGCTTTTAATTTTGATAAAGTCTAAATTATTATTTTTTTGTCTTATTGTGTTTCTGGTGTTATATCTAAGAATAGATATAACATTGGCATAATTAGGCAATCCTCATTGCCTAAGGTCATGTGGATTTACTCCTACTCCTCCTTCTAAGATTTTTAGTTTTAGCTCTTACATTTAGGTCTGTGATGAATTTCGAGTTGGTTTTGGTTGTGGCATGAGGTATTTTTGCTTGTGAATATCCAATTGTCCCAGCACTATTTGTTGAAAAGACTATTTCTTATTGCATTTTGTTGGCAACTTTATTAGAAACCAGTTGACCATAAGTGTAAAATCACTTATTTCTGGGCTCTCCATGTTTTCCCATTGATCTATATGTGTGTCCCTATGCCAGTACCACATTATCTTGACTCTCGTATTTTAATAACTATACTGTTATAATCTCCTGTCAGTTCAGATTCTAATGTAGAATTTTTTGAGTCATTGGAATTGTGCCTTAGGACATTCAGAGGCAGCCCCTTGCGCCCAGCCTGGCGCCTTCTCTTCCCACTCCTGGTGTTAAATGTCTCCTGTGCACACGTTTGGGGGCCCCAGCCCTCAGTCATAGGACTAAGGCTCTCCCCTCTGAGATTTTATTATTATTTTTTCCTTGCTGCTTCAGCAACTGTGTGATGTCTATAAGCAAACAATGTTTATATTTTTTCTAGTTGTTCCTGAAAGAGTCATTGGTCTGACAGAAGCAACTCCATCCTACCCAGAAGCATAAGGACAGTGCTAGAAGTGTTATTTTTTTTTTTCTATATATATTAGTTGGCCAATTAATTTCTTTCTATTTATAGTAGAGACAGGGTCTCGCTCTTGCTCAGGCTGGTTTCGAACTCCTGACCTCGAGCAGTCTGCCTGCCTTGGCCTCCCAGAGTGCTAGGATTACAGGTGTGAGCCACTGCACCCAGCCAGAAGTGTTATTTTTGATATATATTATTTTTAGGTTTGTGTAATGAGAAATTTTTAGGATATCTAGTGTGCTATATTTCCAGGAATGGAAGTCCTAAATGCACTTTTATCTTGGCAATAAGTATTTTTTCTATTAAAACATGTTGTCTTTACTGTAGGTATATATTTAATTCTGATGTGAAATACAATTTTTAGACATGGAGTGTTTAATTACTTTTTCAAATTTTATTTATACCTTTGGAAAATATCAAAGCAGGGTAAATAGCACAACTAAAGTGGTCAGCTGAAAAGACACTGAGATTTGTAATAACTGCTGCTGATGGCAGACGAGTTTTGTTGAGGTTCTACTTATTTTGCACTTCTGAATTATCAACACAATCTCCATTAATAGTATAAAGGAAATGGGAAGAAGTTACAAATGAAACTACTTCAAAATTTTTTTTGAAAAAGTTGGACATTTGTATTTTTCCACCTATAATAAACTGTATAAATGTCTAGAAGTTAATGGCTTTATCTTGGATCACCAGGAAAAACCAACTACATATAACATTTTTCTAAGCTCTTTGGTCGATCACATCTAAAGTCATTAAGTGTAAAACAGCATAAGAATCTAATTCAATATATAACTGAATGCCTAATGTAGATGATTTTGAAATTCTACTTTTTAATAAATACAACATGAATGAGATCATTATTTTATCTCTTATGAATGGTTATGTTTCTGCCTTTTTAATATTTTGATATCTGCATGTTTTAGATAGCAGTTATCTGATTAACTAGAGCATTTTCCTAAAACTGCCTATTTTTAGGTGGCTCTTTTCTTTCCTTTGGAAATTTGCCATCTGCAGTGATCTCAGAGGAGGGAGGGCTTGTTTACTGAAGAATATGTACTTTTGGTACATTGGCAATGTCCTGGCAGGTTATAATTTCCACTGTTGGAGATATCAGACACGGAGTATTCATTTTCTTTTTGGGAGAGAGGCACAATCACGGGTTGAACTTGGCAATTACATTTTTTTTTTTAAAAAACCACACAACAGATAATGAACTGCTGCTATTCCAGTGGGTAGGCAAATGTATTTAAAAATTGTTTGTTTTTTCATGTTTCTTTGTTATTAATATTAACTATTGTTATTTCACATGAAGCAGCAACAAGATATCATAGATGTCCATTTATATACTTACACAAATAATAACGGTACAGTGTGTATTATAGCAGCAGTTTGTCATGCTTTTCCCCATCACAGCCCTCTTGGGGATACTACTTACATGAAGGACACAACCCCATCCAGTGAAATGCACCAATCCTGGCAAGGTAGTTGTAAGTCCACACCTTTCTTTCTTTCCTTAGAACGCCTAGCAGTATGCAAAGGAATGAGAGTAAAATTGTTATTGGAGGAACTTTGAATCTACTCTAACTTAAAAATAAATAAAAAGGAATCAGTCCCCAAAGGGCACTCTAGTGTTAATAACCATTTTCTTTTTGACACATTTCCCAGGGATACAGACTCAGTAGTCGATGAAGATCCTTCGGTTGGAAAGAGCTGCATGTAATAGCTCAATACCATACAACAGGTATGCATCTTCCAAGTGCTAGCCCAGAATTCCCACCACCTGCAGGCTTCTCTCAGGCCCACTGTCGCCCGCTTATAATGATCCACTCTTCCTTTTATCCCTTTCCCACTTTCCTGCTCCTCTGCATATGTACATGCTCCTTCCACTGCACCAATTAGGCAGAATTTCATTTTGGGGAGATTACTTGCCTGTCTCCCCTTACAAACTGTAACTACCTCCCTCCCCCCAAACCAGGGCCATGTTATATCTATTTCTCTGTGTCTAGTACTCAAGACACTGCCTAGAATACAATAGTTGTTTGATGTGTGATTGTGATGAATGCAAGCAAGATTTAGTAACTTCCGACCACTCAGAGTTGATGCCTGGGGCATGCATATTATGATGTGGACAGCCAATACTGTAAAACATTTCAGTAATCTTGTTTGGCTGATAGGATTTTTCTTTAAATAAAAATGAGTTTAAGTGTGAAATTTGAGTTGGGTTTATAACAACAGGCAGGAAAAGAATAAAATATTTTAATGGGGAAAATTTTACTCTAGACTGGTTTCTACTCTTAATTGCTGGCGTGCATAGGTGCAGGAATTGGACATGAACAAAACCATCGATAGAAACACAAGACGAAGAAAAATATATTTTGCACACTGCTCTTTAAAAATTGGTTTTAGACCAGGATGAGCTTCTGCCATTGTAATTGGGGTACCAGGGCCAGTGCTACGTGAAGGCTAGATTAGAAAGGGGTCATGGCTGGGGAAAGGTCAACAGAGGCATCATTCAAAGCATCTTAGAAGCAATCTGCAGTTACTCTTTAGGCCATATGAAGCTTTGAGTTATAGTGACAATATTAAACTTTGCCTAGATAAGATTAATTCTTTTAGGGAAAAATAAGTGAGAAATAAGAATAGATAGATCAGCATAGAGGGACACTTTAAGCCATTCTGAAAAAGCATTTCAGACAGTCAAAAAGTCTTCCATGAAAGGACGATCAATATAGGACCTTGGCTCAGGTAAGTGTCTTTGGTAGCTTGTGGTAGACAGTGAGGTATGGGATGAACTTTTGCAGTCTTTTCAATATCAAATTAATTCTCAAGCACAAGATAATAGACAATATCCTCAAAGGAAGCAGCTTGCACACATGCACCTATGATAACATGATGATCACTAACTCTTTGAAAAAGAGTGGAGGGGGTCTTACAGTGTAGCTGTTAAGAGCACAAACTCTGAAACAAGACTGCCTGGATTTGAATCCTGGTGCGGTGATTATCTTAGTCCATTTCATGTTGCTGTAACGGAATATCCAAGGCTGGGTAATTTACACAAAGAGATTTATTTAGCTCATGGTTCTGCAGGCTGGGAAGTTCAAGGGTGTGGCCCTGGCTTCTGGTTGGGGTTTTTGTGCTGTGTCATAAAGTAGTGGAAAAGGTCAAAGGGGAAGTGGATACATGTGATGGAGGCCAAACAAGAAGAGGAACCTCCCTTTATAATGACCTGCTTTCCTGGGAGCTAACCCATTCCCAAGAGAACTGATTCATCCAGTGAGAGGGAGATCTCACTCACTACCCCAAGAACAGCAACCACTCACGAGGACCCCCCCACCCCCATGAACCAAACACCTCCCACGAGGCTCCACCTCCCATCACTGGGTGTCAAATTTCAACATGAGTTTTGGTGGGGACAAACCAACAATATCCAAATCATGGCAGTGACTTAATGTGTAAGATCCTGCACATGTTTGCTTAACTTCTCTGTGAATTAGTCTCTCATCTGTAAAACTAGGACAACAGTATATTTCCCATCAGGTTGTTGTGGGGATTAAATAAATGAACACACATAAAGTGCTTAGCATGGTACATGACACAGAGGAGGCACCATACAAATGTTAGCTATTTTTAGTATAAATCTGGGATAAACAGTAACAGACATAATGGAAGGCATCAACATTTGATGCTACTCTTTCTGGGTAGTAGGTAAGCATGTAGTTTTAAGCATGAAATAAAATCACTAAAACTGTGTAAGTGATATAATACAATTAAGCATAGATTATACTTGAATGAATAGAAGACTTAGAATAAATGGTCACTCCCATAGTTATAGAAGTTCTTTGGAAATTCTGGACTTGTACTGTAGTAAAGTTTTATTGAGTAGTTTGTGCAGATGCCATTGTTTCTGACACATACTTGATTGGTGCCTGAAATTATGGACTTAGGAGTCTAAATCCATCTACTATACTTGTGTTATCAAAATAAGATAGCAGGACATAGTTTTTTCTTTACAAAAGTTGACTTTCCATAGATGTCCCAGTTAGCATGTCACTGAAATATTGTTTTCAGCTTAGATTCTTATAAATTATAGTTCCATGTGAAGCATGCATATATTGCAAGAGCAACAGTGTTCCAATTATCAATTTCTATGTCATCAAGCACCCTAACACTTGGTGATGTAAATGGCCACCATTTCATTATACGGCCATGATTCTGTAGGTCAGGAATTCAGGCAGGGCACAGTGGGGATAGCTTCCCTTTGCTGTACAAAATCAGAAGCTTTGGCTGGGGTGGCTTGGATGGTTGGAGATGACAGCTCAACTGGCCGAAAGTCCGGGGCCTCTGTTCTTCTATAGTTGGCTGGGACTGGAATATCTCCTTCATCCATGTGTCCAGTGCCTGGGCTGGGAGAGTGGGAATAGCTGGGGAGGGGCCAGCATTACTCTCTGTCTACACGCCCTCTCCATGTGGCTAGCTTGGACTTCCTCACAACATGATGATCTCGGGGTATCTGTGCTTGTTACACTGTGGCTGGCTTCCAAGAGGCAAAAATGGGAACTATGAGATCAATAAAGTCTATGCCCAGACTGGTGCAGCATCCTTTCAGATCTGTTCTATTGGTCAAAGAAATCGCAATGCCTGACCCAAGTCAAGGAGTTGGAGAGATTTTTGATGGAAGAGTGGCAAGATCGTGTTGTAGAAATGCCCGAGAACAGGAAACATTGTGGCAGCTGTCTTTAGAGAACACTGTTTGCCACCAACAGGAATTCCAAACTGAAGGCACTTAGGCTAGAATGCACCTCCCTGAATGATGACTGCCTGAGCTTCTGTGATATTGCAATAGACAATCAGCAATTGATAAGCTTGAACAAGAGCAAGTTTAGCAAACCCTCCCGCCCCCACAAGAATGGCAGGCAGCTGACTGCAGGCCATGGAGAGAAGTGCTGACAAAGCATTTCATCCACAGTACTCTATCCTCCTGCACAAAATCCTGCTCATCTGCAACTTCAGTATTGAGAAAACTGAGACAAGTGTTCTCCCCGGGGTGCTTGACATGGTTTTGAGGATTTCTTATGTGATTATTACCCAAGCAAAATTTCCTCCGATGATAGAGCAGCATTTCTTTTATTCAACGGAGGGAAAAGCCCGAACACCGCAATGCAGTTGTATTCTGGGCTCTGGGATAGGCAGAAATTGGGGGTGGAGGAGGGTGAGGGGAAGCTACACTAAGGAAAAGATGTATATCAGATGTGAATGAAGCAATTATTTTATTGGATGCCTGCCAGGTGCCAGGCATTTACACGTGCTCTCTTGCTTCTCAGCACAACTCTCCACTTTAGATACGAGAAATCTGAGGGTCAGACAGGTAATTTGCCTTGGGCCGCTCACACATCTGTTAAGTAGATTAAACATACATTGTCCCACTCTCCAAACTTTGCACTAAGCCACACTGCCTAATATTTACAGTACAGGTCATTGAGGACATTTATATTGTAAAGAGTAAAACTTCAGTATCTTGGGGGGTGGTATTCATAAATAAATGGGCAAACCAAAACCAAAAGTCACCTCAGAAGCAATGAGCACATCTAGTGGCCAGATGTTGGTTTCTAAATATCATTCTCCACTGAAAAGGACCAGAACTCCTTGGAAAAAGGGCTGATTCCAGGGCTGGAGCAAAATAATTCTGGAACATCTAGATGTGCCAAAAAGTAAGAAAGTGCTCAGACAATGGTGGGATCAATTCAAAAGGACATAGGTGCCAGCTTTTATTTTATTTTATTTTATCTTATCTTATTTATTTATTTGAGACAGAGTCTCACTCTGTTGTCCTGGCTAGAGTGCTGTGTCATCAGCCTAGTTCACAGCAACCTCAAATTCCTTGGCTCTAGCAATCCTTCTGCGTCAGCCTCCTGAGTAGCTGGGACTACAGGCATTTGCCACCATGCCCAGCTAATTTTTTTCTATATATTTTTAGCTGGCCAATTAATTTCTTTCTATTTTTAGTAGAGATGGGGTCTCACTCTTGCTCAGGCTGGTTTCTAACTTGTAACCTTGAGCAATCCTCCTGTCTCGGCCTCCCAGAGTGCTAGGATTACAGGTGTGAGCCACTGCTCCTGGCCCATGGTGCCAGCTTTTAGAGACTCCTCCTGACTAAGTCTGTGATAATATGAGCATCATAATAAATAGTGATAGTTAAGGAAAATCTATTGAATAAAGCAAGAGTGCACAGTCCATACCGATACAAATAATAAATAAATGTAGGAGGAATGATGAAATTAGAATATCAGAATTTGGGACCCACTAAAATAATAGAGCCAAGCAAGAATCAATGACTACTATTAACTAATGAGTGAAAATTTGAGGAGTAACAGGATATTCATATAATCTCAAAGTATCTTTCAAAAAGATACTTGTTAATGACAAAGAGTAAAATAGCAATTTATAGTAGAGATATTTTTAAACAGTTTAGAAAAAGAATTTGTGTGTGGTAGAGTAAAATGTTAACAATTAAAGAATCTAGGTGAAGATATGCGGGTATTCTTTGTACAATTCTGACTTTTCCCTAAATCTGAACTTGTCAAAATAAAAAAAATATTAAAGAAATAAATGCAAAAATGCAAACAACAATAAGACTCAGGTGTAACATGTTTCTTTCTTCCATTTTTCCATCCACCATCACTTCCTGTCCTCCTGAGCCCAGGCACTGGGAAAGGAGGGTGAAGAATGCAGCATTTCAATGGTGCCAAGCTGAGGCTTCGTGCCAAAGCGCTAAGAGCCAGGCAAGAAAATAACAGGTCTCACCACAGGGTAGGTGCTTGGGAAATTGTGCGGGCAGGAGGCACAGCTCCAGTGGCTCTCTGCATGCTGGACCCAGTCCTTGGCTCTCTGAGGTTAAGAGCACTTGGTGTCTGTGACTAGTGGTAACACCCTCACGCTCATGGCAAACTTTATAATCCAAGGTGACTTCATATCCATTTTTTTGCTTGATTCTTTCATCAGTCCAGTCACACGGGCAGAGCAGGACTTAACAGCTCCCATTTTGCAGACAGAGAAATTGAGGTTCAGTGAGGTGCTCAAGGTCACCCTCTAGTAAGACTAAAAGCCAGGTCTTTAGTGACTTTTTCATGATAATAAAAATCACAGGACTCCAGCAGAAAACAGTTCAGTTATTCCTTCCACTCCCCAAGCCTAGATTGGACATTTTTTCTAGTTCAGTGTTTTTCAAAGTGTGGTCCGAGACCAGCAGCAGGTGCTGCAGGATCTGGGAATTTGTTAGAAATTCAAAAAAAAAAAAAAAAAAAAAAAATCAAGTGTCTCGCCCCCTACCCCCACACTGAATCAGAAACTCTGGGAGGGAGGCCCAGACACCTGCATTTTAACAAGTGTCCCAGGTGATTGTGATGCACACCAAAGATTGACAACTCCTGCTCTAGGTAAATGTGTCATTAACCTCTAATGCTTCTTATGACAATCGTCTCTTTTGATATATAACTACTAGTCTCTCTTGATAAAAAATAAGCAAAACAGAAGTTTGCAGGGAAACAGGCTTAACAAAATTTTTTTTTTTTTGTGGTTGTTTTTTGCTTCTTAAAGCGTAATGGTTACCTTTCCTGGTAAATTTCTGTAACCCCTTCATGAACTGAGTGCTATGTAGGTAATCTGGGAACGATTAGCTTCCCTCTTGGGTAGGCCCACAGCATATACCGGAGGTATGAAGGGAGAACTCCGCAAGAGTTTGGGAGGAGGGACTGGTGACAATTTTTCGTGGTCGACTAAGTTCTTTAAAAAGCCACTTCCAAGGGTAGAGTCATTAACCAGTCAGCGACTCCACCGGTTCCAGCGGGAGGTGGGAGCTGGGGGCGGGGGTGGAGCGTGGGGAGGAGCGACACTCGCAGCTCCGGAATCGGTGCCTTCCAAGTGTCGCCCTTGCGTCCCCCCGCCTTCGGATCTCCCTCGAGGCCGCCGCCCGAACGCACCCTCCCCGGCCGTCCGCGCCTCCCCGCACCTGCCACCTCGCGCTCCGGGGGTTGCCCTGCCGAGTCCAGCCGCGGGGATTCCCGGGCCGGTGCGCACCGCCCGCCCCCTCGGCCGCCTCCCGCCGCGTCCCCGCCCCGGGCGGGCGCCGAGGGAGGCTAGGGTGCCGCCGCTGGAAAATGAGCGGTGCCCGGAGGGTGGCCCGGACCTGCAGGTAACGCGCCAGGGCTCGGCCGCCGCGGGCTCCCCACAGCCGGGGCTCCCCGCGGGCTGCGCCCTGGGGCTGCGCCGGGCGTCCGCGGGGCTGGGCGCGGGCGCGGGGGCGGCGCGGGGAGCCCCGGCCTGGGGCGACACTAACGCTCCCCACTTGTCGCGCAGCCACGTTCCGGCGGCTGTTCCCGGGAGCGGCGGGAGGCGGCGGCCGCGGTGAGCGGGGTCCGCGCGGCGGCCGCCTCGGAAGATGGAGAAGTTTCTGCAGATCGCGCCGCACTCTCTGGCCATCGTCCTGGGCCCGGCCGAGGGGCCGGCGGGGGACAGGCCCGGGGCAGCCCGGCCCGCGCCCCCGGCCCAGCCCCGGCGGCTCGCCCGGCACCACATCGGCTACGAGATCTTCGCCGATTTCAAGGCCGAGAACATGCAGCACTTCTGGAACAAGAAGGTCACGGCCGCGGTGGCCGAGACCTTCTTCCTGGGCTGGATCGACGAGCAGGTCCTGTTGATCCAGGGCAAGGAGGAGCATCTGGAGGCGCTGCGCGAGGGCTGGACGCGCCGGGCGCTGCGGCCGCCCTCGGGCTTCCACATCCGCTGCCTGGGTGAGTGCGGCCGCCCGTCCCGTCCCGTCCCGTCCCGGCCCCGCGCGAGCCCGCCGCGGGCACCGCCACGGCTCCCGGGCGCCCCGCGCCTCCCTCCAGCCCGCGCTCCGGCCGGGGAGGGCCGGCGGCCCCCTGCGGGCGCGGGTCCGGGGAACGTCCCGGCGCCCACCGGAAGGACCCGGACCTGTCCCGCTCGCCTCCCCGGCGGCCCGCGGGGCCTCCCTGGCGGCGCGCCCCGGCGGGGCGGTGCCCGGGCCGGCCAGGTGGGCGGGGGCGCGGCGGCGCGGGAGGCGCGGGGCGTGCCGGGGCGCGCGCCAGGTGCGCGGCGGGACGCGGTGGCGGCGCAGGTAGCGGCGGGGCTCTGGCGCGAGAGGCGGCGGCGGGCGGCGGGGCGCCGCGCCTGGGACGCCCTTTCCCGGGGACGCGACCTCGGGGACGCGCCAGCAGCTGCGGGGCTGGCTGGGTGTTGGGCGCCGGCTTTTCTCAACGCGCCAAAGCTGCAGGTTTCCTCTTAGATGCCTTGCCCCGTCCCTCTTTCAAGTTTTGTGTGCTCGAAGGAGGGAGGGGCACGGAGAGGCCGGAGGAGAACGGCCGATCCTCCACAAAAGAGCAAAACATGTCGAGAGGGGAATAGAGTCCGCCCGAGAGGGCACGTTCGCTGCTGCGCTTGTAACGTTGCTTTGACTTGCTGCTTTTTATTGCACTACTCACTTATTTTTTTCTTAATCCAGTTTGCTTCGCTCTTGGAAAACACTGTTTAGTTTTGTACTTTGGGCCCGGTGGCTAAACGCGTGCACAGTAAATAGCAATGCTTTATGAGACGATTTCAAGGAAGAAAGCATTCTTTCTAGTTGCACGGTTTAGAAATTCTTTCGTGACATTTTGGGGGGTCAAAAGTTCAAACTCTGAAAGACTGTGAAGTCGCGTTTTTCGTTTTCCACTGCTGCTACGCCGCCTTCCTCTGAAGGGGTGGCTTTTACCTGCTAATGTGTCTCCTATGCGCATGACAAATTTATAGCATTTTAAATTTTGTTGTGTTTTGTCTATTTTTGCATAGCACAGATCTTTACAAAGGTCTCTTTGAATTGAGTAGACCAAAAGACAGTAAAGCTTGCATTTTGTGTGTTTTGTAACCTGTGCTGAATTTCAAAAGGTGCCTTAATTTTCTCTTTTTTTCCGCTTTAGCGAAAACCTCAACCGAGTTCCTGTAGTTAAGCTGTGCCTTAGTAAAGGGCCACGATTAATGCCTCTGAGACTCGGCTGGCTTTTGTACCGTGGGACTGTGACACATTAGGACGCGGGGATATATGTGGCTATTTTTATGCACTGTGTAGGTTGTTCTACATCATTTTAATAGTTCTCTTTGAAACTTGATTTCATACTTATTTTTTACTTTTTATTTTGGAAAATTTCAACATTATACAAAAGTAGTATAATTCAAAAATATCATATTGAACCCCCACTTACCCATCATCCCACTTTGAAATTTATCCATGGCATGGCCAATCTGACTTCATTGATACCCCCGTCCACCTCTACCAGCACTATTCGGAAATCCCAGACATTATATCAACATAATTTCATTTGTAAATATTTCAGTATGTTCGTATTGTTTTTCATTGCAGCAGAATTTATAAGCTCATAGGAATTGGTGATCTGTTATATTAACCAAAGAAAAATATTTCGGCAATTTGTAAAGGTTCCAAATTGCTGTGAGCTGCCTGGCTGTTGCCCTCACTTGGGGCGGTGCCTGAGCTGACTCAGCTGACAGGCAGTGACCCGGGGTGCCAGGGCCACTGTGGTACCCACCTCAACCCTCGTACTCAGCTCAGACCTTACCTCACAGGGTCAGTGGAAGCGCAGGGACCCCTTCTTTATAAAGGGAACGCACCTCGTAAAAGAGCAGGGTGATACCTGCTGTGATCGAAGTGGTAACTTTCTTCTGAACTAAGCTGGGGGTTCAAAGTCTCCACTGGAATTCCAAATTTGCTTCAGTAACGATGGTAACACGCTGAATTGTTTGAAAGAGTTTATCTACTATCCAGGTTCTCTGATGGAACCTCAGTGTCTGCAGCAGCCTTCCTCATTTTTTGTTGCCAGATCTTTTATTGGGCTTTGAAATTTCAGAGTCTGGGAGCCACCGAAGACTGGCTCACAACCTTTTATTCTGAGTCAGTATACTCGTGATGACAAGTTCAAATGCAGGGGTGGGGGATGGAAGCAGGGATTAAAAGGGAGCCCTGGAGGGGGGCCTGGCTGAAACTTTGCTCTGCAAAGAGTGAGTGATCTTATAGGAATGACTTCAAATTTATCTCATTTGAATACAAAAACAAAAACCAGCTGCTATCTTTGATACTTTATTATTAGTAATAACATTTCGTGCAGCATCCCTTTCAGTTGATCTCCCAGTTTGTACTACATACCTGTATTATCATTTCCTTGTATATTGTTTTGTGATTTTAGCTAATTATTTCATGGGTGAGAAACAGCCATAGACCCAGACGCATAGATGAGCTTTGTAGGAGGCATTACATTCCCACGTGCTGAACTTGAATTAAACTCATCAGTCACCAAGCGTTCTCTGAAATAACCAGTAGCCAAATGCTTGTTCTAAGTTTATTATTCTTGTGGTAGACAAGGATTGTTTACAAAATTGCAGTTTTCCAGATGATCTCTTAGATCCCACTATAGAGAGTGGTGATAAAATTGTTCCATCAGATCCTCCCACTGGAGAAAGGAGAGGCTTTGCTCTGTCTCTTGTCTCTTGATTTCCGTTCTCCTGTCCGGGGAGTAGGGAAGCCGAGAGGGCAGCAGAGAGGTGTGGCCAGGTGCCTTTTGATGGCAGTGCTGCCACGCAGTCTAGGCAGGTGGACACTTCCATAGCAGGATTCACCACGAGTTAACATTTTGTAACTCGAAACATCTGTGTTGAAGTTGCAAGCATTTTGGTGTGTGTAATTCCAAAAATATATGGTTCTAACCAACTGTGAAATTTTGGGAGAGGGTTGGACATCAGGGAGATGATTACTGGATTCAACAAGAGTCAGGGAATGAAACAACTCAAGTTGTTTTGATATGGCATCTTTGGTTCCTCTACTTAGTAATAACCTACTAGAATGTTTAAGTCCATTCTTAGAGATAACCACGTTGGACATATAGAAAAAGAGATTTGGAGTTCAGATTTCCAGGAGCCTCAGAGGAGATACATATGTATGTACAGGAAACTAGTAAAACTGTAAAATTATGCTGTATATTTTGAGCATATCACATTAAATTAAATCCTGTACATGTTTACCAAGTGTTTACTGCTGTCCGTATCTGTGTCCCTGCTGAGAGTAGAAAAAGAGGTGAGGCATGCAGTCTTTTTGAGGATTCTGACATAAGAAATCGAGAGCTTGCTAAATGCTTAGAGGATTTTGTTTTGAGAGCAAGGAACAGTTCCTTCGGTACTTTCTGCCTTGTGAACAGGGAGAGGGGGTTTCTTTGGGATGGAGCTTGAGCTTGGCCTTGTGTGGACGGGGTGTGGGTGGGGTGCTGATGGGGTGGAGGTGGCCTGGGAGTCCTGCAGAGCAGGAGGGCTTTCCCTGGGGCTGGGGGAGGGGAGCCTGAGTGAAGTCACAGGGTTGGGGAGGTCGCCACTTGTTTGGAAACTGGCTGGGGTGCTAAGATGAGGGAAAGGTGAAGATTTAGAAGCCGCTGGGAGCTTTGGAACAGGGAGAGGAGTCTCATGACTTGATCTGTGTTATAATGAGAACTGGGGGCCTGGAGGGGATTAGACACAGGAGCAGCAGCTGACAGTCTGCTGCAACGGAGGGAAATTCCGAGTGCTGCTTTAGTGTTTGCTCTCTGGTGAGGGCACACGGTCCAGGGTTGTTACCTAAGAAAGACACCATTAGTTTGGTGGAGTCCGGAGGGCCTTCCTACCCCAGCCACAAACCCTCAGGCCTTCATGGGAGCCAGGTGCCTCTTCCTCCTGGGGCTCCGGGGTGTTTCCCACGCTAACTTCAAATCTCAGGGAGCAGGGGTCTGGGGTCCTGTCTGCTGGCTGCAGTGGCTCTGACACTTTCCCATTTGATCCTTACATGTTCAAATAGTTAGGACCAAATATATCTTTGGACTTTAAACTAGAATTGTGTTTTACATTATAAAATTATTTAGAACATAATGGGCATCAAGATTTTATTCTATTCCGAAATTTTTATTGCTTTTCTCAAAAAGAGTGTCTTTCTTAAAATGGTTTCGCTAAGTAGTAAATTTTCAAGGCAAAATTGTTTTTAAAAAATGGTATACTCCAAAATGTTTGTATATCCAAAAAATTGTAGTGCAAGAACTTATTTAAGCAAACTTCAAATTGAATGATATTCCTGGACTAATAGCTTGAATAGCTTAACAATTGTTTCTAAGCCTTTTGAATTATAATGATTTATTTGGTAGCTGGAGCCCCTACCCTTTCCTAGGATGTGTTCTAGACACTTATGTGGAGAACAAGTCAGACACAGTACTTGTACTTCTGGAGGTTCCATTCTATTGGGACAACAGACATTTAAAAAACTAAACAAAGAAATAAGAATATCAGATAGCGGGCTGGGCAAAGGTGGTTCACTTCTGTAATCCTAGAGCTTTGAGAGATAGAGGCGGGAGGATTGCTTGAGGCCAGGAGTTCAAGATCCCCATCTCTACAAAAAATAGGAAAATGAGCCGGGCATGGTGGCGTGCGCCTGTAGTCCCAGCTACTCAGGAGGCTGAGGCAGGAGGATTGCTTGAGCCCAGGAGTTTGAGGTTGCAGCAAGTTATCATAACACCACTTGTACTCTAGCCTGAGTGAGAGATCAAGACCCTGCCTCCAAAAAATGAAAAAGAGTTTCAGATATTGGTTAAACACTGTAAAAAGTGAGCAGGTGATAGACTAGAGAGTGATAAGGAGAACTGACAGAATAGCTAACGTTTATTGATCACTTACTATTTTCTAAATGTTTTGCTTTTTATAACCTAATGTACTCTCTAAGTTGCTTGCGTTATTTAGGTATCATTAGTTTTTAACCGTTTTACAAGCGAGGACATTGAGGAACAGAGAGATGACAAGTGATTCCCCAGGACGCCTAGTTAGTACGTGACAGAGCTGGAATCTGGACACAGGCAGCTAGGTGCTAGAACCAGGGTTTGGAGTGACTGCTCTGCAACACCTCCTTGGAGGTGACACTGGACTGATGGGCAGAGATCCGCCAACTAGCAATGGCAGAGGAGCAGCCGGAAGTCAGCTTGGTGTGTTGGAGGAACAGAAAAGACAGCCAGTGGGGGTGGCCGTGGTGAGCCAGCCAAGGGGTAGAAAGTGTGACTCGAGCCGAGATCTGAGGCCGGCCCAGGCCAGGCCCTGCCGGACCCTGCGAGACCCTGTGGGATCGTTCTCTTGCTGGGGAGAAGGCATGAGCGTCCAATAGGTATAGCGTGCTGGGTTGGGGTCTGTAGAAAGTCCTGAGAAGTTCAAGATGTGGACCTCACTCTTAGAGAAGCGTACCTCTCATATTAAAATCACAGAATTAAATCTAACCAGTGGACAAGGATGCATTCAAAGCTTTATTAACTTCTAGCTAGTCATAAAAAACATTTTCATGAATTACCTCACTGTGGCTCAAAGATATTTTCAGCAAAGGTGTGTCAGTGTCATTGTATTTAGCATTATAATAAAGCATTTAGAGTGAACTTCTGAAATTCTAGGCCTTGGTGTGATAAATGAGAGGCTTTGCAAAGATTTATAAATTTCACTGCTTATAGCTTAAATATGATCTTGAGCATGTTTGTTTCCTTGTGGGTTTACTTTGAATTTGGAAAGTAAATCATATCGAGGGAAATCTGCCAGTTATTGCCAAGTAAAAAGGGTGCATAAAATGGGAAGTTTTTTGTTTATAAACTATTTGCTACAAGGAATTTTAAACGTTTTCATCCTGCCTAAAGTACCACTTACAGTAATGATTCACTCACCTTTTTTAAAATTTTATTTTTTATTTTATTTTTTTTAGAGACGGGGTCTTGCACTGTTGCCCATGCTGGAGTGCAATGGTGTGATCATAGCTCACTGCAGCCTCAAACTTCTGGGCTCAAGCAATCTTCCTGCCTCAGCCTCCCTAGTAACTGGGACTATAGGCGCCCAGCTGGTCACCTTAAAAGTAGAATTTTCAGTGTATGAGGTGAACTTGGACATTAGTTACTTGAAATTTAGAGACTGTACTTATGTCCACTCAATACTTATGTCCACTTCCACTCAATTTATGCATTTATAAAATAAGTTTTAGACCCTTGCATTATAGCTATGGACATGATATAATTGCTTGCATTTCTTAATTAGTGGAAACTAATTATGTGGTTACAGTTTATCTCAATGAGGTGTAAATAGATATATGGATAAGATACAAGCTGTGGATCTAATCTACTAATATATCGTATACTATAATAATGTCTTCATCCATATCTTTGAGAAGGTCCTATGCCGAGAGCTTTTAATTCACTTGGATCACACTGGCACCAGAGGAGCTGTTTGTAACAGCTCTTGTTATGTTGGTATCCATCTCTCTTGATAGAGACCAGTAGAATTGGACACGGTCAGTGGCCAGAGCTAGTGTCACCTCTTTGAAGAATTTGATAAATGACTTAGATAAAGAGGGGAAGAGAATTCATCCTTCAGGGGTTGAAGATGAGGGTAAACGCTTCTAGGAGTGCAGACCCAGCTGTTTAGGTCCCTGGGCTGGTGGCAGGCACACACCAGCAGAGCGCAGGCCTTCCGATGTTCTTAAGATGCCCACGCTATGAAAGCACACCTCTGTGCTGTAGATTTCACTCCTGAGACCCAGGTAAACAGGATAAAATGCCGCTATTTTCTCAATGCGTTGCAAAGGCTCTGTGATACGATCTTTTACAATGAGAGCCCACCTGTTGATGTAAAATGACCTGTCTCTATGCCTAGGATGTCACCTCTCCCTCCCAATACCACACATGTAGGCAGCATGTAGTGACCACCCTTAGTCTATCTCCAGGGTACAGATGCTGGTGGTTAGTAGTAAGTCCAACATAATCTCCTTCTCATGAGTTACTAAAGGGTTCCCAGTGTCTGGAAGGGGTAGAATCCAGTCTGGGAGATTCCACCATCTTACCTCCTGAAATCACGCAGCCTTCTGTCTTCATGGAAGATGCTGGCTCAAAGGCTGGACTCCAAATACAGCAGTTCTCTATTGGGGTTCCTGGGGAACCCTGCCATCTCACAGCATGTCCTTCTGTCTCTGCCACACTTCCCCCAATGCTGTGTCAGGCACCTTCCTTCTTTCCCACTGCCCCTCACTTTCCCTCCAGGGTTTGGGCAATTTTTCCTTTCAAACCTTTGCAACAAAAGGTTATGATTACATCTCTGCCTCCCTACTTGTAAGTAATGATCCCTTCCTCCCAACCACCTAGAATTTGGGAAACAACAGGTCTGTGTGTCTATTTCCAGGACAATAGAGCCTGGCACATGCCTTTCAGGGAAAGTCATCATGAGAGATTCCAGGCTGCCCTGTAGCACCAGCCTGCAGGTAGCACCAGGCCCACAAGCAGCACCACCCCCTCACCCCTGGAGGTGGCCTTCCCGGATTTGAGATTGTTTCTGACACCTTCATGCTGAAAAAGGGAGGAGAGTGTCTGCATGTTTAGAGGGAACATCACAGCTGATATGATTTTCAAAACTAAATTGTATTTCTGGAAACCCCAAACCTTTGAGTGTAACCCCTTTAGGATACTCCTTTACTCTTGGGACAGTCCTGAAGTTCTTCCAAACATCCGTCAGCAAAGCTGCCAGCAAGCCCTCTCTGTGACTTGGCCGTAGGTGGCACCTGTGCTCTATAGTCGCAGACCCACTGACCTTCCGGCTTAGCTTCTTAAAACTTCCTGCTTGTCAGGCAGCCCTGGTGGATGCATGGAGCTGGGTGAGGCTGAGTGTGGGGAAAATGGGTGGCTGGTGAGGGCTCAAGGTGCCCTTGAAGCAGAGGGTGCAACAGAGGGGGTGGGGAGAGAGGGGATGGGAAGGTGGCGGTGGGTGGGGTGGGGTGGGGTGGGATGCCTGTGATGGGGAGCTGAGAAACAGCAGGGGAGAAAAGAAGGACTAGGGAAGCAGAGTTGTCTGCAAGCCCTGGCAGCTGTCAGGGGTATGCAAAGGTGCAGGCTGCCCCCAGGTTGGAAGGGATCTTGTTGGGAATCAGGTCCCTTTCTTGGAAGTTTTATCTGCCTGTCCGACAGGGCTGGGAGTCAGGGTGAGCCCTGTGCATTCTCTCCCCAATCTCCCCCAAAATGGGGGAGACCAAGGAATTTAATATGTGTGGTGTAGCAGAGGGACCACAGATTAGACCCCGTATGAAAAGAGCTGTCCAATCTTTTTTTTTTTTTTTAATTTCTGTTCTCTGGCCAACACACCAGATACTTCTGGACTCCTCCTGAGGAAATGAAAGGATGATACAGCTCAGTGAACACTGCCATCCTTCTGGAAAGAAATTCCAATTCTTCATCTTGTTGGTTACAGTTACATCTCTCCTGTAATCTTGCTATACTGCCCATACTCACCCAGATCCTCCAACCTTCCTCCCTGTGCCATTACCCTGTGTCCTCTGGCTTCCGATGGCCCATCATCTCCCTGGTGGGTCATTCTGTCTTGGTCTTGATCGACTTGGAAAGCTGTGGGAAGCCTCTGACTTTGTAGTGACTATAGAACCTTGGGAGGCAGGGATGGTCCTTTTTTTTCGTTATGGGGGACTTTGTGACCCGCATAATTTGTCTAGGTTGATCACTTTCCTTTCATCAGAGCCTGGTTTATTAATCTGTTAGAAACGTTTGTTCAAAGAAAGTCTTTAATAGTTAGCAGACTGTGAAGTAAAGTAGCAAATGTAAGTGGTACTTTTTTAATGTAGAAAATGAAGTAATGCAGAAAAACGAAGCAGTGCTTTAGAAACCTTGTCTGCTCCCAGGTAATGGTGGTTACCCTAGCATCTTCGTTTTAGTTTTACTTGTACCTTTAACATTTCCTTTTCTATTGAAAAAAGAACATTCCTGAAGGCAATCGTTATGCCATATGCTTCTTCATTTTATTAAATGTTTGCTGACCCTACTTCAGCATTGGGAGAAATGGAGTAGAGCGAAGAGGAAGAAGAATGAACTTTTATTAATGTTTACTGTGGGTTGGGATTGTGGTAGGCACTTTATGTACACTGTTTCAGTTAATACTTATAGTGATGGTGCCGCTTTTATTTCCATTTTGTAGAAGAGGAGACTGAGGTTGGAGGAAGAGCCCTGCATGAGCAAGGAATCTCAAATTTCAACCCAGCAATCTGACTCTAGACTCTGGGCTCTTAACCTTTTTCAACTGCATGTCATTTTTGCTGGACAAAATTTAGCTTTGTTCACTAGTGTTTTTTTTTTTGTTTGTTTTTTTCCTCTTGTAGTGTAATTTTTTTCTGAAATGTTAAACAAATGTAGACTCATTTGTATCATGATTTCTGAAGCTTGATTAAACCACACAAATGTATCTCACCAAATGAATTATGCAGAGTGCTAAGCCGAATACTGTGGTCTTGATATTTTAAACCACACCAGCATCTATAGCGAAGGACCTGAGCATTTGGGTATCTTGCAAGCCCAGCTCTTGCTCTAAGGACTTACAAAAGGCAGGCTGAGCAGACGACTGCCCGATGGTGCCCAGTGCCAGATGTATATACAGGGAGTTGCCAAACAGGGGCCTGAGAAAGTCATTAATGATCAGAAAAAATTTGCAAGCAACTACGAAGTATTTCATTTTAGAAAAAAGAGCAACGTAAAGGATATTGAGAAAATGTTTTTAGTGATAAAATTGGGTGTGGTGTTAGAAGGAAATTTAATCACATCATTCTTCACTGTGTTTTATTTTTGTTTTTTGAGGATCCAGAATTATGTGGCATTCATGTTTTCAGATTCTATAAGTAAGAAAATTATTAACATTATTTTACTTACTCTAATATAAAGACATTGCTTCTCCTAGTTAGGTATTTTTATTTTTTGCATAAAAGATTATACTAAGAGTCTTAGGTATGAAAGAATTATTTATCTCGAATTTTGTGAAATTAAAAAAAATTAATTTGGTGTGGGAAAGTATATTTCAATTATTTTTGGTTACGGTACCAGAGAAGTTTTTCTTTGTTTCAAAATTAAAAACATAAAATATAGGTTCTTAAATGAAATATGTTGGGTTGTATAATTTGTATAGTACATGTGTTTTATATAGATATAAAATATAAATTCTTTAAAGCTATGAAATTGCTTTTGAGTACAACTTTGATATACAATGTTCTTATTGCTTTGGTCATTTAAATAGTCTATAATTAAATACTAAAAATAATAGTATTTTGATTTCTTCTTTGACCCAATATTTAAGTTGGATTAGTTCCTTTCTACTTTTTTCCACATAGGAATTGTGAGTTTTTAAAACTATTGTCACTAATCTTTCATAATATTTTTTAGTAGTCAGTGTTGACTCTGTAATATGTGTTTTTTGCAAATTTACTGACATTTTTATTGTTGCCTATTAGAGATCAAAGAGAAAAAAAGGAATTTTTTGTGGGATATGTGTGTTACATTTTGTTGTTAACTTTATATATATGAAATTTATTATATTGTTACACTCTTCAGTGTCCCCACTTTTATAGGTTTTATTTGTCAAAGACTTCGATAAATGCTTAAGTCATCTTCTAAATATTATGGTGATTTTTTTTCATCGTATGACTAACAGTTTTACATTATGTATTTTGATATCCAACACGTATCTTTATTGTTGATCTTATCTTTTATAGACATGCATATAATTATATTTATAGAGACATGCATGTAATTATATATTTATACACATTGTATGTATACATATTTAGAATATGTACATTTATATAAATATAAATATACATTTAGCATAAAGTCCTCTCTAATCCCTTTTTACCGTGAAATAGTTTTAGAAAATTAACATTTCCACCTTTGATTTTTGCTTGGTATAGCACTGCCACCTTTTTCTTTTTAATCCATTGTATCTTTTTGTTTTAGTGTGTGTTTTATAAGTAGGATATAATTAAATTTTGAAATTTAATCCCTTACCAAGAATCTTTGTCTCTTTAGGGATGTTGAGCCTAAGTGTACTATAATAACTGAGATATATGCTCTTCTTTATTTTATTTTTTTTTTGAGACAGAGTCTCACTTTATTGCCCAGGCTAGAGTGAGTGCCGTGGCATCAGCCTAGCTCACAGCAACCTCAAACTCCTGGGCTCAAGCGATCCTGCTGCCTCAGCCTCCCAAGTAGCTGGGACTACAGGCATGTGCCACCATGCCTGGCTAATTTTTTCTATATATATTAGTTGGCCAATTAATTTCTTTCTATTTATAGTAGAGATGGGGTCTCGCTCTTGCTCAGGCTGGTCTCGAACTCCTGAGCTCAAACAATCCGCCCACCTCGGCCTCCCAGAGAGCTAGGATTACAGGCTTGAGCCACCGCGCCGGCCTATGCTCTTCTTTAAAACTTCTTATTTTAAGTATTCTCTATGTTAGTTTTCCTTGCATTTCTTTCATTTCCTACCTTTTATTCGACTGTTTACCTTTTTATTCCCTCCTATGGTTTAGACTGATGCATTAGCTGCTTTTGATACAATGTTTTAACTGCTTTTTCCCTCTGAAATATTTTTTAAAAAATTGAATTATGAGCATCTTTTATTCTGTAATATCAGCTTCTTGTACATCATCTATAGTGAGCTGAAGTAGTATAGTATAATTCTCAAATGGCCACTGCCATTTTTCCCAGTGAAAAATTAAATGCTTTCTTTGGTGGTTTCCTTTTGACTTTGTAACTGGTCTGCAATGCAGATTATTCTGTGGATAAGTAAACCCCGCATTCTCTGCTGTTAACTTGAAGGAGGTGCAGTGGGGAGACACATAACCATAGCTGCTACCATGCAGTTGTGGACAAGGAGCTGGTAGAGGTGCGAGTTGGTAAAATGTTCATGTTCTGGCCCAGAAACCCCCTTTGGGCAGTGTTGGTCTGGACTAGAGGCTGTGGAATATGCTCCTGCCTGATGTTAAAGAAAAAATTATTCAATGATCCTTGTCAAAGCACTGTAGGGAAGACTTTCCCAGGAAAGTCTTTGTGATAGGTACAGGAATCACTGCAACTAGGTGTTGCAATGGGGCAGAGAGATTGGGCTCAACTCTGAGTATAGCCTGGGCAAGTGGAAGTTCGTAGCTAAAGAGCAGGGGGTCAGTGGATGGAAAATGACTGAGAAGAAATACCAGGGTGCTATGGTTTGAATGCAACCTCCAGAGTTCATATGTTGGAGACTCAATCCCCAATGCAACAGTGTTGAGAGGCGGGACCTTTAAGAGGTGACTAGGTCACGTGGGCTCTGTCCTCATGAATGGATTAATACCACTATCTTGGGAGTGGGTGAGTTAATCACGGGTGTGGGTTCCCGATAAAAGGGTGAATCAGCTCCCTTCCTCTCTCTCTCTCCCTCTCCCTCTCCATGTGATGCCTTCTGCTGTGTCAACAAGACAGCACAGCAAGAAGGCCCTCAACAGATGCCGCCCCTTGATCTTGGACTTCCCAGCCTCCAGAACCAAAACCAAATAAACTTCTGTTGTTATATATTACCCACTCAGTGCTATTCTGTGATAGCAGCCTGTAGTGGACTGAGACAAGGGGTGAGGGGGATGCTGGCTAAACTGATCCAACAGGATTCTCGCTGAAGACAGGCCAGGATGATCACACGTCACCTGAGGGTGGTGGGAGATGAGGAACCTGATCAGATATCGGGGGTGGGGCGTCCTTGCCAAACTGACTTAGCAGCTCTTTGCTAAAACCGGATTTTACAAGGCAGTGCACAGATGGGCCAAGTGGAGCCTGACTACAGTTCAGTCAAGCAGGGAATCTTGGTTACAGGCCTCAAAGGACAGGGTGGGGTGATGGAGTGTACACGGGCACTGGTCCCATTTATTCTAAGGAGACTACATCCGTGTGGTTTGTAAATTAAAGTGGGTTTTTGCTTGTTTGCCAGTTTCTGCCGTATAAGTATCTTAGACCCAGGACTCAGAAGCGGAAAGGCAAGGGGAGTCGGCATTGCTACTGAGCTAATGGTTCACAGAGCAGGCAGCACCTCAGGCCATCCTAGGGAGAGGTGTCAGATGTGACAAGCACCAGGTATATGGTCCAGGCCTAAAGTATAGGGTGTCATGCTGTTCCTTTGGGCGACAAGTTTGGTTCTTGTCATTCTCTTCTCCTGTTTTAGATCTCCCATACCCTTCATGTGGAAGAGATGAATTATGGCTAAAACTACTTATGCCAAATCAAGAAGTAAATAAAAGCAGGAGAGAGAATAGAAGCATCTTGCAGCAGTCACCTGCAGGGCTGGGGGATGAGGAACCTGATCAGATATCAAGGGTGGGGGGTCCTTGCCCAACTCACTTAGTGGGGTTGTTTGCTAAAACTGCATTTTACAAGGCAGTGGACAGATGGGCCCAGGAGAAGCCTTCCGTCTGGAGAAGTCCATGGAGACAAATTCACTTGGAAATTGTTGATGGTGTTGACTCAGCAAATAGTAGATATTGTTTCCTGTGTAAAAAAGTTTAATTCATGATTTTTTTTTTCTTTCCTCTTTTGCAAAGGAAAACTTTTATATCTCTTTGACACTATGGAAGAAACAAGGCTCAGAAAACTCCAAATTTCTTTATTTTCTTAAAATAGTATCAGTTTCTTTTGTTATCAAGTATATACTCATTTTTCATCAAATAGCCAAAAGTAAAAAAGTCTGGCTTTCTTGAAGTCCAGCAGTATGGCGCCATATTTGTGGTGAAAATGTAAAAGCAGATTTAACTAGCAAATTTACAGTAATTTTGATAAACTATAACCTTAAATTTATTTTAAATGTTCTCAAACTGATGAGTAATTGATAAAGGTCCGTTGTGTGTAATACCTTTTAAAGTGCCTAAACTATTGAAAGGATTTTAGATTTGTTAAAAAAGGGCTAAAATATGTATTATTCATACATTTTTAAGTGATTTTTTTTCTTTTCTCTCCCCAACTAAAATTTCTGAAAGTTTTTTATTGTAAACTAAAATTTTTGAAAATTTATAGTGATAGAAGATCAGTTATATGCTGGTACAATGTGCATTAAAATGATCTCTAAAGAGCAGTTTGATGTGAATTGGTGAGTTCACATAACTTCAACTATTAGTAAGATTGACTTCTCTGTTAGAATATAAATCTGTACTGGCCAATCTGAGGGTTAAGAATATGATCTATTCGAAAAATGCTTTTACTTTCAAGGAGAGGGATTTAGAGCATGCACAGCTGTGTGAAAAGAGAGACCGTGAGTGATTTTCTCTAAGCCCTGACCTTGTGTACGCAAAAGTTCTGACGACCTGAACATGTGAACTCCAATGAATGAATGCAGTCCTTTGTAGTGTTGCTAACATACTTAATTTTCCAAGTACGTAGGTCATTGTGCTAACTTCGCCTTTGCATTTTAATTAAGATACTGCTTTTTCAGGTCATAAAAGTTGAAAATGATTACCATTTATATGATCAATTATCTGCAGATTCAACCAACTATGGCTGAAAAATATTTGGAAAAAAACCCCCAAACCAATAAAAATTACAAATGGCTGGGCACGGTGGCTCATGCTTCTAGTCCCAGGTCCTTGGGAAGCTGAGGCAGGAGGATCGCTGGAGCCCAGGAGTTCAAAACTTCAGGAGCTGTGATGGTGCCACCACACTCCAGCCTGGGTGACAGTGAGACTCTGTCTCTAAAAAAATAAGAAATAAAAAACCCAATACAGTATAATAGCTATTTACATAGCATTTATGTTGTATTAGGTAGTATGGGTAATCTAGAGATGATTTAAAGTTTATGGGAGGATGAACATAGGTTACGTGCAAATACTACATTATTTTATATCAGTGAGCATCTGTGGATTTTGGAATCCTGGCACCTGATACTCTGCATACCAGGGGATGCCTGTATATTCTACTTGCTCATATTAGCAGGTCACTTTGAGTGTGTCTTTCCCATTAGATTGTAATTTCTTTAGGGTGATGACTATAAACTTGTGTTTATATTTTCTAGCTCAGTTCTCTATGTAATGTGGATTTACAAGGGAAGTGTAAGTATTCTCACAAGTATAGTTCATGATAACTGGCTGCTGGTGGTAATTTCCAAACTACCATTTTAACATTGAGAAAAAAAAACAGTGTTGGTAAAAGTGGAATAAATCTGATGCCTTAATGTATCGCCAATGATATTGTAAACTGAAAAAATTTGGGGGGGGGTGGGAAGCATCTTGGCAATATGTATCAAAAATCCATCTAAATGTTCACATAGTTTAAGGCGTAATAATTCTATTTCTAGGACTGTCTCTAAGATAATCCAAAATATAGAGAGCTATGTGTGGGAAGCTATTCATTGCACATTTTTTGGAGACAGAGTCTTGCTCTGTCTCATGGGCTAGAGTGCCCTGGTGTTGTTATAGCTCACTGCAACTCTCAAACTCCTGGGCTCAAGCGATCCTCCTGCCTCAGCTTCCTGAGTAGCTGGGAACACAGGCACATGCCACCACCCCCAGCTAATTTTTCTATTTGTTGTAGAGACAGGATCTCACTCTTGCTCAGGCTGGTCTTGAACTCCTGGCCTCAAGGGATTTGCCTGCCTTAGCCTCCCAGAGTGCTGGGATTACAGGTGTGAACTACTATGCCTGACCCATTACATAATTTTTTTTTTTTTTTGAGACAGAGTCTCACTTTGTTGCCCAGGCTAGAGTGAGTGCCGTGGTGTCAGCCTAGCTCACAGCAACCTCAGACTCCTGGGTTCAAGCGATCCTCCTGCCTCAGCCTCCCGAGTAGCTGGGACTACAGGCATGCACCACCATGCCCGGCTAATTTTTTATATATATATTAGTTGGCCAATTAATTTCTTTCTATTTATAGTAGAGACGGGGTCTCACTCTTGCTCAG
>VSMD01027325.1:0-13753 GCA_008750895.1 Mirza zaza | reverse complement strand
ACATTCAGTCCACAGCAATATGTGAACCAAAAAAGCAAAAAACCCAGACACAGGGCCATGGATTCAGGAATGTTACAATTCCTAATTTACAGAGGAGAAAACAGAGGCTCAAAGTCACACAGGTAATAACAGGTGAAGGTGTGGGGCTCAGAGGTGCAGGGGTGCTCTGCACTTGACTTTCCAGATGTAGGTCAACACTTCACGTTTACTGGCATCTCAGCCCCGGCCAGAGAGCTCGGGTGGAGTTCCTGCCGCTGACAGCCTTGTGCTGTACCAGGCACCATGCCAAGGGTTGATACTGTTTTAAACAGTTTCATTGGTATACCATAAAATCCACTCATTTTAAGTGTATTACACAATTCAATGATATTTAGTAAATGTTCAGAGTTATGTCACCATAGCCACGATTTAGTTTTAAATCATTTCCATCACCCCTAAAAGATCCCTCAGGCTCATTTGCAGTCACTTCCCAGTCCCAACCCCCCCAGTCCCTAGAAGGCACTAATCTCTCTCTTTCTGTGGCTCCGCCTACTCTGGACATCTCATGCCAATGGGCTCACACCATGCGTGGTCTTCTGGGCCTGGCTTCTTTCCCTCAGTATAACGTTTTTGAGATCTATCCTTTTTGCTGAATTATCAGTAGTCCATTCCTTTTTATTGTCCAATCATATTCCCTTGAACTTAACACACTTCGTTTGTCTGTTAGTCACTCGATGGGCATTTAGGTTGTTTCCACTTTGGAGATATCATGACTAATGCTGCTATAAACATTCGTGTACAAGTCTGTGTAGACGTATGTTTTTATTTCCATTAAATCTATATCTGGAAGTGGAACTGCTGATGTGTAAATTCATGTTTAACTTTAAAAAAAAAAACTAAGGAAACGTTTTCCAAAATGCCTACAGTATTTCATATTTCCATCAGCAAAGAATGAGGGTTCCGGTTTCTCCACACTCTCATCAACACTTATCGTTGTCTACCATTTTTACTATTGCCAAGCAATTTGCTTTTATCCATTAACTTAGAGAACCCTGGTGAGATGCCCCAGAGATAGGGGCTGTTGTTATTCCCACTTGACAGGTGGGAAGAGCGAGGTTCAGGAAAGGTGAAGCAACTCGCCCAAGGTCACCGTCTGGTAAGGAGCAGAGTTAGGGCTTGGTTCAGGTCTGCCCTCAACCACTCTTCTCTCCTGCCTCCTGCGGCAGAAGGCACTGAGCTGGCTCTCCCGCGCCATCCCTCCATTACCCTACACCTGCTGTCAGCCCGCACCGCCCAGCTCTCAGAGAACTCACGGCCACTTGTATAATAATCTCATGCTGTCACTCACAACTAACTTCAAATAACCATCTCTGCAGGAATCACCAAACACTTTCCGTAAAGGATCAAACAGTAAATACTCTCTCTAGCTTTGCAGGCCAGACAGTCCTTGTTCCCAGTCCGGCCCTGGTAGTGCAAAAACAGCCACAGACAGGACATAAACGAAAGGGCGTGACTGTGCTCCAGTAAAACCCTGGAGAGCAGAACATGCAGCCGGCCAGTTGTGGCCCTCAGGCCAGAGTTTGTCAACCTCTGATTTCATCCACCGTCACACGGCTGGCAAGCAATTGGATCAGAATTCGGATCGGGTCAGCCTGACATTTAGGAGCATGCGCTCAACCCACTCCCCTGCCCGATGCACACCCATGGCCCACACTGACTTTGGGATGCTCTGGCCAACTGGGCTGTGCGTGACTTTCCTACTTGGCTGCGGGCATTAACTCACGTATTTAGCACAGTTCATCCCCCTGCAAGCTCCTCATGCCCCAGGCTCAGGCGGGATAACAGGAACACAAGCACTGGCCCCAGATACCTGCTTCAAGCCCCAGCTCCACCCTGCCTGACTCTGGGCCCCCGGAGCTCGATGCTCTCCTCTGCAAAGTGGGCTGGTAACAGCGCCTGTGCCCCAGGTTGGGTGTGATGATTAAATGAATTGCTGTAGGAACATCACTTTCAAACGGGGCCTGGCACAAAGCAGGCTCTTGATAAATCATAGCTATTGCTGGGTAGCCCCCACGGTCAAGGAAATGGAATCAGTTTCATATCTGCACATTATTTAATATCTCACCGGGGAGAGCAAAGAATGCATGGAGGTTAGAAGTTCCTGCGTAATTATTGCCGGCTGCACAGGGTGGTGCCATATAGTTTTGCAGAAAGTGGAATAGCCCCGAGGACAACATTGTAACATGGTAGCAGTAAGAATAATGATGATGATAATAATAATAGTTCACATTTATTAGGCACTTAGTAAAGCAACATACTAAGTGCTTCACCAACGCGCTCGCATAATAGCTAGCCCTTGGAGCTGACAAAGCGTTTCACAGGGTTGCATCTCACAGGTGCCTCCCTTCGGCCATCGAGGGTCATCTCTGTGCCCTCTCGAGCTTACAGGTGAGGAAACCGAGACTCTGAGAGATGAAGTGACTTACCCGGGTGGCCAATGACAAAGTGGCCAGGCTGGGCTCTCACCCAGGACTTAGAACCCCAGAGCAGGCTGGGCTCCCTCCCCCACCCCCTGCACCCTGCCCCGCCTGTGCCAGGGCCCCATCCCAGGGATCTCCCCATGCCTCTGCTCACAGCTGCAGAGGAGATATCCACAGCACCATCCACGCCGGGTCCCCAGGCACTCACCCCCTCCTAGGAGGGGTCGCTGGGAAAGCCCACGGGGAAAGGTGAGGCTTAGCCCAGAGGAGTGACCTCGGACCTGGATGTGAGTCCCCCACGCCCCTGCCCCACCATGCGGAGGCCCCCGTGGGCGCAGACACAGACAGTTTTAATAACCCCGGAGGGTGCTGGGTGCAGAGAGGGGCAACAGCTAAAACCCAACCCAGCACTTCCCACAGATCCACCCATCCAAGCCCCAATACCGCATCTTGAGACCCTTGTCACAGAGAAGGTCACTGAGCTCAGAGAGGCAAAGCAGCTCACTGGGAGTCACCAGCTTGTCAAAGGAAGACTCAGGACGTAAGTCCAGGCCTCCGTCCCCCAGGCCGGCGCTGCACCACTACAATACCCCTTCTCAGGCATGACGTGGGTGCCACCAGCCCCTTGTCCATCTGCCTAACTCCCTCTGACGCTCCAAGAAGCAGTCACCTCCTCCAGGAAGCCCTCCCTGCCCTTCCCCGAGGCTGGCGTGGAGGCGTCTCCATTGCACGCACAGTGCACACGCATGTGGAGCCACCCCTGCTGCTTGCACGGCCCACTCCAGGCTGTGCAGTCCTGCAGCACGTTCGCGCTGCCCAGGAAACGGTGAATGAAAAACAGAGGTGGCGGGGCAGCCCCCGATGAGTAGGAGGGAACGTCTGAATCCAGGGAATTGGGTTTCGTGGAAGAGCCCTTGGAGCAGGACTTTGTGAGCCAAGGAGGGTTGAGACAGATCTGGGCACCCGGCAGGCCGACCCGTGAAGGTGAGAAACCCCAGGGAGCGCCCCGAGGGCTGTGGGGCCGCGGGAGACAGCGGGGCAGTGAGTGTGGACGCTCTCCTGCCTTCTCTGCGTACAAGGCTCCTCAGCCCCAGATCACAGTCGCAGACTGGAAGCCAGTTCTGTCAGACCAGCGTGGGGCTTTAGGTTACTTTCAGATGCATGGCCAACGTTTAGCCGGTGGGAATTTCAAATTAAAGCCTGCATTTCTGGCTTCTCTCATAAAACTAAAATATCTGACCACAGTCCCTGGGGGGGCTCCAGGCTGCCCCCTGGGGGAGCCCCTGGCCTTTCCAGTTTGCCACAGACCCTAGCATGCCCCATTGTTGCCCCCTGCTATGGTTTGGATGTGGTTTGTCCCCACAAAAATCTCATGCTGAAATTGGATCCCAGGGTGGCAGCATTGGGGGTTGGGTCCCAGGGGGTGGGGGGGTTGGGGTCACGGGGCAGAGTCTGCATGGCGAGTGAAGGCCCTCCCTTGGGGCGAGTGGGTTTCACGCCATTAGTGGCACCAGAGCTGGTTGTTGGAAAGAGCCTGGAGCCTCCCTCCCCACTCGCTTCCTCTCTCACCCTGGGGTCTCCGCACGCACCGGCTCCCCTGCGCTTCCTGCCAGGAGTGGATGTGGCCTGAGGCCCTGCCCAGGTGCCCAGGGTCAAACTTTTCCAGACATCAGAATCGTGAGCCAAATAAACCTTTTTACTATGTAAGCTCTATGGGCAGAGCTTAATAACACTCTTATAGGGTACACCTGGGCTTGTCCTCAAAGGACATTTTGTATTTCTGCCCTGGGCCTCATCTGTCTCCCTCACCCCACTTCTATTTTACGTCTCTCTCTCTCTCTCTCTCTCTCTCTCTCTCTCTCTCTCTCTCTCTCTCTCTCTCGTATGACTCCCAAACCCAGAAGTATTTGGTCGGGTTGAAACTTGGCTCCAGAGTCCTGAGCCTTAAGGCAAACATTTGTCCTAGAATTCGTGGGAAATCACCTGGCCTCTCTTAGCCGGGCGATGGCAGAAACCACGAAGCAGCCCCCTCTCTGCCCACCCTACCCCATGCCATGCCCAACATACTCTCTGGCTAAGTGGAGGCTCTGGGAATTTTCCTGGGCTGGACGCAGGCGCTGCTCCAGGCCCACAGCTCGGCAAACTCCTGGAAAGCTTCGGAGCTGGTGAGTCACCAGCCACGGCCGTGGCCAGGCCGGGCCTGCGGACAGCAAGGGGCGCCCACTCTTGCCACGGTGCTTGTCTGCTAAGGCCTCCTGGGGCTCAGGTGGGTTCTCCAGGCTGTCCTTTAGAAAGATTTCCCGTGACAAGTGTGCGCTGGCAGAGCTTGGTTCCAGAGGGCGCTGGCATGTGCAGAGAAGCTAATGAATGAGAGAAGTTATTTGTTCACTCACTCTCCTAACCATCCATTCATCCACCCATTCACTTACTTCTTCATTATTGCAGCTTGAACTATTTTACTCATTTCCTCCCTCACTCCTTCATCCACTCAGAGTTGCACTAGCTTACGTAAAGATGCAGACACAGATGTAGACACATAGATACAGATTCCCTTGTTTACTTATCTATTAATTCATCCATCATCCACTCATTTATCTATTTATCTATTTCCCCATTTATTTATACACTGGCTCACATTACTAACGTCTTCATTAGTACCTGCGTCCATCCACTGCCTGTTATCCATTCACTTGGTCACGCCATTCATTCACTAACTCGCACGTACATGCACAGAAGAAGTAGCTCCCTTCCTGTGTGTGTGAGACGGTCTACTTTTCTTGGGAGAAAGTTAAAAGCATTAAGACAAGGGTCCCACCTGCTAACATCTGTCAGTACCAAGCAGCAGGTAAGCTGGGAGCTCGGGTGAATACGCCACAAGGAAGACAAGTGATCCCCAGCACGACCGAGGAAAGAGGGGTGAGGGTCTTGGGGCCACGGGGCAGGATGGGGGCAGAAGTGAATTTGTGCTGGGCCAACCAAGGAGCTCTCCCCTGACGGCAGATTCCCGAGGGCGGAGACGACTTCCAGAGGTGGAAGGCAGGTGGGAAGACAGTTCACGCCAGGTGTTAAGTGGGCACCTGGGCCAACCTCAGCTGGCAGCTGCCCCGTTACTAAACGAATCGCTGGGCTGCCGTGTCCTGGCTGGGCTGGAGGTCTGGAGCGGCAAGATCCTAGACTCCGTCCGAGCACTGCCACTGAGGAGTTTGTGACTGTGGGCGGGTCAGTTAACCTGGGGGAGCCGCACATGTAAGTGGGGGACATGGCTCCCTACCACAGGCCACTCTGGGGACTCCGGAGTGTGGGATCCTTGTCTGTGTCCCAGCCTGTGCCCCACTGGGCCCTAAGGCCCCCTGAGGGCCCAGACCAGGGCCTGGGCTAGCCTTGCTCCATGATGTCTGTCCAGACCCCAGAACAGAGCTGGCGCATTCAAAATATTTGTTGAATGAATGAATTGAAAAGGGATCTTAGAAACTATTTTGTTCAGTCATTTGCAAACTTTGCCACTCTTAGGGGTTATGGGGACCCCCGGAGAAGGTTTGAGGCCATATCCCTCTGTACCTAGGCATGTCTGTTTTTAACTGTTTACACATTGAGGTTTTTTTTTCAAAGTTTCATTTGAAAAGTGGGTTCCCCTCCCACCACGCCCCCCCCAAAATAAAAACAATTTTGAGAAATGATGGTCTAATTCTTTTCTTTTATGTATATGAAACTGAAGCCCAGAGAGAGGAAGTAACATGTCCAAGATCATGCAGCAAGTTGCTGACGGGCCAGCACGAGGGGCCAGCCCTCCAGACAGCCCCTCCTGTCACACTGCCCGCTGCCCCTGGCATATCTCAGGGGCCACCCTGCTGTGCAGCCCCCTCCTGCGGGCTCACTAGTGGCTGCCTGCCGGACTCCAGAGTCCAGACGGCAGTGGGGAGCATGGGGAAAAGGAGACAATTAGGCCAAGCCGGAGGGCAGGCAGAGCTCAGCCAGGTACGTGGCCGGCGTCCCCCAGGTGGAGAATGCAGCTAGAGATTCCAAGGGGGGAAAGCTAACTCTACACGGCCATGGTGTTGGGTTTTGAAACCCTATACAGTTTTTGAAATCTATAATTATGCGGTACACACCTAATTAAAATGGACTATAATTGTTGAAATATTTTATTGAAGTCATTTTTTTTTCCGAACGACAGGTTTAACAGATGATAAAACTTGTCTTGTGGTTACACTGGGCTGCCAAGAACCCCAGGCGCAGTACAGAGGGCGGGGCCGTGGGGCGGCGGACAGTCAGCGCCATGTGAATGCCAGCATTCTTTGCTAAGCACTCCTCCTGAAGGCTTCGCTCGGCCCCTCGCCAAGCGCTCGGGACAGAGACAAATAGCCTGGGTGGGTGTTTTGTGCACAAAGATGACTGAGGTTTGCTTTAGCTCGGTGGAGAAATCCTTTGAAATTGTGCTCCCGGGGAGCCGGGGCAGTTAAGATCAGAGGGAGCTGTTTATTCAAAAGCACAAGGAGAGGAGAGTGATCCTTCCCCACGCGCAGCCCACACCCTCCTCCAAACTCCGGGTGACCACAGCGAGGCAGGCCTGGGCAGCGTGCGGCACGGGTTCCTCCAGGGAACGGGCTGGAAGTTTCTCTCCCACCGCCGCCGAGGTGCTGCGAGCGCCAGGTGCTCGACTCGCACGTTTACTGCCCACTTTAAAGACGAGAAAACTGAGCCGCAGATAAGGAGAGTGGTCGGAGGTCTCTCGGGGAGGAGGTGTGGCGCAGGTCTCAACCCCAGCGCCGTCTCTCGGGAGCCGATGTTTTTCCTCCACTGCGCCCTGACCCAAGCGCTGACTCAAAGCGGCGTCCTGGTTACGAAAGAGACTGAATCAGCCTGGGGGAGGGGAACGTGCTCGGAGTCCAGGGTTCCTCTGCCGTCGCCGTGTCTGTCTGTCTGTCTGTCCTCTCCACCCCGCCCGGAGCGTGTGACAAGATCCGGGGGTGCTTCCCGGGTCACTGGACCCGCACAGCCCGGGCGGGCTGGGGGACCGGGGAGAAATGCATTAGCACCACTACCCGAGAACCGGGGTGCTCACTGGACCCCCACTCTGAGCCCGGTGAGGGCGCAGAGGACCCCAGTGGAGAGCCAAGCGCTGTCCGCAGACACTGTGATCTGCAGTACCTCCCAGTACCGCCCCACCCAGCCGGGAGGCAGCTACTGTCACCCTCGGTTAAAGGTGACCCACAGGGGCCATTTAGTCTGACCTAACGTGTGGCACAGTGAAAACACAGCCCCACAGTCACCAGGGGGTAAAAGCACATTCCCGGAGATTCTCCATTTCATGGTGGCTGTTTTTGCTGTCGTTGCTAAACTTATTTCCTTCCCCATCTGTCCTCGTTTGTCCGGCTCTGCACCGTCACGGGTCCCAGTATCCCCAGCCTCGCCCACGTGACACCTTTGCTGCGTGTGTGTGCTTCCGCCACCAGGACCGGGGCCTCACAGGGAGCATGGGAAGCCGGCCCGGCCCCAGGGGGTTTGGGGTCCAGAGTGTCCCCGTGCCCCTGGCTTCGGTTCCTGCCTGTGCAGGCCGGGCTCACAGGGCCGGCCCCCCCACCAGGCCGCTATGAGGAAGGAGGGAACTGTGGCGTTAGTTCTGTAGGACCTGGCTCAGGCCCTGAGCCCCCGCCCCTTCCTTCCCAGGGAGAGACGGAGGAGACTCCGTGTGGGACGCGCTCTGACAGCTGTCCGGGAAGGGGGGTTATTTGAACAAAGCAGCCTGACTGTGTCTAAATCCCTCCCCGGGGCACTGGTTCCAAATTGAAATGTGGCAGGTTTGATCCCAGGCACCGCACCCCACCCACCCGCTTCCCGCCCCGTGCTAGCACCCCTGCCAGTGCCTGCATCTGTGCCTGGCCGGGGGGTCGCCCGGCCCCCGCCCCACCTGTTGGAGCCATCCATTTGGCGTGGGGAGGAGCGGGCGTTGCCTGCCCTTCAGCCCTCAGCCCCAGGACAGTGACAGTGGCAAGGGGACAATTACATTCTATAACTAATTAATTAGCCGGGTGTTCCCATGCCAGTTGTCTCATAGCATTGCCTCATCCACGCTGAGAGAGAGAGAGATGTCTCACTGTGCCCATTGAAGAGATGAGGAAATTGCAGGCTGAGCAGGTCACTGCCCAAGGTGACAGATGGCCTGGCCAAGGGTGGATGGAATTCCCCTTTGGGGCCTCGTGTCCTATCTATAGTAAGAACAGCTGCCTTTCGGGATATGCCTCCTGGCCCCGGGCACACAGCGGACGGGAGCCCCGATCCCCAAAGGACAGGACATGGGGCCACCACCCGGCCCTCCTCACTCGGGGGACGCTGAAGTTGGACAGTCACTCAGCTGGGCAGAGACCCTGGCAAAGCACGGTGGTGAAAGGGGACCCGACAGTCTGCAGCCCTGGCCTTTTCCTCCCTTTGGAGACACGGACGAAGAGGAGAGCCCAGCTGCCCCGAGGCCGGCTCCCAGCAGGCCACGGTGGAGACTTAGGACAAGGCTTTGTCGAGAGAGGCCCCCTGTGCCCTGCAGGGCGCTGATAGACGTCTAGCTGGTCTCTACCCGCTAGATGCAAACTCCCCTCCCCCCAGCCAGTTGTGACAACCAAAAGTGTCCCTAAACATTGCCAAATGTCCCCTGGGGGCCGAATCACTCCTAACACCCTTGGGAGCCATCGCCTCAAAGTTTTCTGTCTTCCTTAAAGAAAGCCTGTGCTGTTTCTCTCCAAGGCATCTAGTAATTCACAACACACAATGTCCAAAAGGTAAGCACACAACACGCACTGGCGCAGGTGGTGTTGCCACTGCCATTACCAATCAGCAACTTGCCTGCAGTAGGTGGGACTAAGTCACCATTGGCTGGTGACTGAGCCCGGGAGGGTGAATGATGGCACTTTGGGGGTCACAGCCTGAGTCCTGTGGCTGACTCACAGGAGACTCTGAACACGTCTGTTTGCCCTTTGGGGACTCAGTGCTCCCATCTCTAAAATGGGAAGGCTGAAAGATGTGACCGGTAAGGACCATTTTAAACCTAGTATTCCCAGATTTCCCAGGTTCTGTGGTCCCCGGACAAGAGTTATAATACGTACGGCACACAAGCCAGTGTGTCCCAGGCTCTGTCCGCCTGGTCAACACCTGGCCCAAGTATTTACCGGACGGACAACCTTAAGCAGGTCACTTAGTCTTGCCAAGCATCTGTCTCCTCCTCTGTCACACTCTGGGGTCACAGCAGAACCTGCCTCATGTCACCGTGAGGAGTCGTAACGGAGAGAGTGTGCACAGGACAGCAGGGCCCGGCACCGGCACAGCCCCCGAGTCTGAGTCTCACTAATTCCCACCAGGAACACCCTGGCAACATTTAAAACCATGTGACCCTTAACCTCAACCCCAGGCCACTGAATCAGATCTTCCAGAGGTGGGAGCCACGAGTGCCTATGTGTCTAAATCCCCCAAAAATGATTCTGAAGTAGTGAGTCCCTGGCCGGGCACTTAGGAACCGCTGTGAGTGCCACGAAGTTCTCTAATGCTAGGGATACTTCACCTATGCTTCCAGGGCCGCTCTGTACGGGGCCCTGAACAGTGCAAAGATGGAAAGCTGCTCTCTGTCCTCGGGGAGCCACTGCCTCACCCGGGAAAACAACCCATAGGCCAGGTACGTAGTCCGAGCGGGCCCCTGCGTTCAGGGCCACAGAGACGTTTGGACCATGTGCGCAGAGACAGCAGAGGAGAAAGAGTAACCTGCAGGGCCTTCAAGTAGGGCTGTGCAGGTTGTCGACTGCACAAAGGTGCCCACAAAGAGTCGACGTTTTCTGATTCACACGGAAGCACCTCAGAGCCAGTGGCAGGCCTGAAGGTCACTGCTCACCCAGGCTGACCTGGATGGTCCTACACACCCATCAGCGCCAGCTCAGCGATCCCCTCTCTGAGCTTCCCTAAGACCCCACGAACAAAGCCACCCACCGCTTCCTCTGCGTCATGCCCTGTTAGAGTCTCCCCTTCCCCCTGTTCTAACCGGATTCCGAATGCGGGTTTCTCAATGCCACCCCAACTAGTCCATGAGCCTTTTGAGGGTACGGACTTTTTTTTTTTTTTTTTGGTTGGCGTTCTCAGCATCCAACACGAGGTCTAGTACACAGTCGGTGCTGAGCAGACACTTGCGAATGCATAAATGAATAGATGGGTGGATGAATGAATGATTAGGTAAATAAACAAATGAATCCCAACTGACCGAAAGGGTTTTAATGAGCGTCACTGAGAAGCGCATTTCACCACCACCAACCAAGAGAGCCGGATGCCGGCTGAAGTGACTTCTTGGAGAAGGAGGAAATGGCCCTTGCAGGGTGGATTTGGTCTTGCGAGGTGGAGATACGGGGCGGAGGAAGGGAGGGAGCTTTCTCCAGCTAAGCTCCTGCACAGAAAATTAGATCAAACAGGTGGAAGATGCTCAGAGTCATCAGTGAAGCCTTCGTGGTTTGGCGGTTGCTGTGGCAACGTGCTCTTCATTTGGTATGGGATCTCGAAGTAAATATTTTCGTGGAGTCAACAGGAAAACAAAAAGGCACGTGTCGCTGTGTCTGGGGTAAAGCCAGTCCCTCGCACTTAGGAGCGGGCGTCCTCGGTGCCGTGGTTCTTCTGCCCACGGCTTCCCCCCAGATCAGGCAACTGGAGGACCAGGCACGTGACAGACCTGGATGATGACCTCCTCTTGCTGTGGTTCTCCTCCCATGGGCCTCAGTTTCTGTATAATGGGAATACAAACACCCAGGATTCCCAGTGGAATCAATAGCAACGCACCAGTGACGGCTCAGGCTCTCAATCCATGCTTTTGGTTTTCTTTCCTTAGGATGTTCCGTTAGTGTGCGCTCAGCAGAGCCCAGGAATGCACCTCCACACCTCACAGGTGACAACGTGTATTTAAAACTTACGGAATTTCCTTTGAACCAGTAATTTCATCAAGGGAATCTGCCTTTCGATTATCCAAATGGCAGAGATTTGTGCCCCGCAATTGCCACACGGCGATTTATACAAATAATAATTGTGCGATGTAAACAAGGTGGGCAGGGAGGGGATGCCCAGCACACAGGGGAGCACCCCTATTCCGGAATATTCCGCAGAGGGGAAAGCATGAGGATGTGGGCACGCGGGGCAATCACTCCTGCGTCCTGCATTCCACTGGGGAGCCACAGGCAGAACTCATGACCAGTTTCGCCTGTGGGTTCTCTGCCTTACAGCTCTCTGTTCCGTTTCGTTTTGTTTAGGGATCATTAAAGTAGAGTGTCATGGGGCGACTCCCTCCACCAGCCCCAAAGGGGACTCGGCAACCGAGTGGCACATAACCGCAGTTGTCAAGAGCTCGCTTCCGGCAAGCCCTCCCCAGGGTGACGTGTGCTTCCTCTGAAGTCGCCACGCCGCGCTGGTGGTGCACAGCGCCGGGCAGAGCTCAACGCTCCAGGCACCGGGACAGCGGCCGTGTGCTTGGCTGGGGGCGCAGGGAAGAGAGGAGAACAGGTCTGCCCCGGCCAGTTCTGCCGTCTGGACCTTCCCACTGTGTCCAGCACCTGCCCGGCTTCGGCTCTCACTCTCACCCCAGACACTCAGGCTGGGCGCAGCTCCGGGGTTAGGAGAGTAGGTGCTGTGGTGGGGCCCCTGGGAGCCAATCCCGGCTCTGCCAGGCACAGCTGTGTGAGCCTGGGGCTGTGACATGGCCTCTCTGTGCCTGGTTTCCCACCGAGGAAAGGCAGACGGCACTAGTGCCCCTTCATAGGTGGTGCCAGCTTCCTCGGGCCACAAAGGTTTTAGGACAGGGCGTGACCCCCAGCGCGTTCTGTGTGAAGCCTCTCCACTAACACAAGTTCACAAGCGGCTGAGACAAGACTGACTTCCCATCACACCATCTCTCTGCTCAGCCCCACTCCCAGAAGGCCGCAAATAACTCTGACACGAGACTCTCCGAGGGGCTAGCGCAGAGGGTCAAACAGGACACCACAGAAGCCTGGAGCAGGGGGAGGGACAGAACTGATGGAATGAGACTGCCGTGGGCTCAGGTTCTGCCTGTGCCACTCTGACAAGCAGACCTTCTGCCTAGCTCCTCTCCCCTCCGTCCTCTGCAAGACAGAGCAGCTTCCGCCCACTTGTGGAGAAGTCTCCCCCGGCAGTGACCGCGCACCGGGTGCAGCCCAGGAACTGTGCCATAACCTGGCCCCACGGTGCCACACGGGCTGTGGGGAGGGTTATGTGAGAGAATCTAGGGCTACACCTGCACGTACCAGGGACCCAGCCAGTACGTACAAGCAGAGTCTCTCAGCTGCAAAATACTCGAAGCAGAAGGAGCTAAGACAGCTCTCTGGAGGAGCAGCGGCTCGGGGTGGCATTGAAGGAAGACAGGACTTGGGACAACCAGAGACAGGACAGCAGAAGGGGCCACTCAGGCAATGATCCAATGTCCCGGAAGATCCTCAGATGGTGAGACTCTAGAAGGGCAGTCAGCACATGTCTTGAGCACAGCAGGTGGCTGCAGAAAAGATAGGAAGGAGGAAGGAAGAGAGGAAGGAGGGAGGAAGAGAGGGATGATGTGGGAAATGTCAGGGTCCAGACCAATTTCCAAAGCCCCATCTGTGGCCAGCGCGATGCTGACACCACCTCCCCCCTTGCCTGACCCCACACAGAAGGCCCCCTGTCCCGCAGCCTGTTCCATGGGGTCTCGGGGGGACGTGACATAAACCCTGGAGCTCCCATTGCACCCCCTCACGGGGCACCGTTCCCACTCTGGCGTCTGCCTCCCTCCCCTCTGGACAATCCGCCCATGTACCACAGGGAGATTTAGTGTCCCCTCCCAGCCCCTGAAAAGAAAAATGTAGCTTGAGATTTTAATTCCTATTCACGTCATTTTACAATAGCTTCATTCATCCCACTGGCAGTATGATTTTTTTTAATTTATGGAGTACATTTGTGATGTATGAATTAGAGAAAGGAAATGTTATTAGAAAGGTCCCAGGGAGTGAGCTGTTTCTTGTCTGAGGACTGAGAAAGTAAGTGTGAAGGAAAAAACGAGTGAGCCGGAGGCAAAGAGAGCTGTGTCCAGCCTGCAGGGTGGCCCCCAGAGTGCTGTGTGACCTGGCACAAAGGACTTAACCTCTCTGGGCCTCTCTAAGGGGTGGCTTCCCAGTCTAATCAAATAGTGTCTCTGTTAACCATTATGCACCCCTGTGAATTAGGCACGGCTGTTACCATAACGGACACCAGAGGCACCCTTTGGGGGACCTGGCCCCTGGCCCCTCCCCGTCTCGGGG
>VSMD01027315.1:0-19522 GCA_008750895.1 Mirza zaza | reverse complement strand
ACTTGGGGCTCTTATAGGCAAAACCACACGCAGGTGGCCAGGAATTCAAATGCAAAAAAACCACACGCAGGTGGCCAGGAATTCAAATGCAAAAACCACACGCAGGTGGCCAGGAATTCAAATGCAAAAACCACACGCAGGTGGCCAGGAAGTCAAATGCAAAATCTATACGCAGGTGGCCAGGAAGTCATGGGGTCAAGGGGTGGGGAAATTCTTTAGGCTCTATTCTTGTGTAATTATGTACTGGTCGAGGTCAGTTTTGGGAATTTGCAACAATTACCGGTGGGGTTGAGCATCATTTACAGGTGGGGAAGCTTTGTTACACTTGGATACCTAAGAACAAGCGTGGTTACAGCAAGCAAAAACGGCTGGTAATTTTTCTTACATTTTACAATTGATGAGCAGGATGGTATATGGGAATCATTTGAAGAATATGCAGCTTTTATTAGACTTATTACTTGGAGAATACAATGAAAGGTTCACTGACTTTGAGAATCATGACATCACACTCAAATTAGCATTTCAGCCTCATCTAGTTCATATCACCAAGGCACCTAAAGATCTACAGATGGAACTGATTGAGTTCTCAGTAGATGACATTTTAAAGTCATTGTGTGATGCTAAGAAAGATCCAATTGAAATATGGAAAAATGCAATAGAATACCCACACCTTCAGCAACATGCCCAAAAACGGCTTTCTTGCTTGTCAACCACTTACTGCTGGGAATCTACATTCTCCCACCTAACCCGAATCAAGATGGCCTCAAGGTTACAAATGACTGACACACATCTACAGGGTCAACCGAATCTGCGGACCTCCACTTTGCACCAAATATTCAAATGCTTTCCAACAAAAAGCAGACACAACAAAGTCATTAAAAGGTTAACTTTAAAATTAACAAATGGTTTTCATTTGTTGAAATTATTAAGTGTAAGGTTTTTCGGCAGCGGTGAAAAGACAAGACAGACACAGAGAAAGAGTGGGGGCCAAACCACGTGGCTTTATTACACACTCGGGGACGAGGTTCCGGGGCCCCAAGAGAGGGGGGCCCCGGAAGTCACCCCAGTTTGAAGGGGCTGAGGCCTTTTATACCCTTTGGGCGGGGCTAGGGACTTGTGAGGGGAAGAGCTGGGGATTCTCTATTGTGACCTTGGATGGTCGTTGAGAAATAGGAGGGGCTGGAGGTATTTGTGGAATCCAGGAGTGAATCCAGGTGGACATCTGGGTGTGGTTCCTCTCAGTGGGGCCTGGCAGTTTGTCCTTGGCGGGTCAGGTCACTAAGCGTTTTCTTTTTCCATCTAGGGAGGGGAGGGGACCCCTGCCACCAGCCTTATGTTAAGTACATAGTAGACTTTTACAAAATAATGTACATTTTAAAAGTATTTCTAATTGAACTTTCTTGAATGCGGCCTTATTTGATTACAGCTGAATTAATGCGGCTTCCAAAATGAAAAGGTTCCCCACCCCCAGGGTACATATTTAATACAGTTCCAGTCAAAATCCCAGCAGGATTTTTTGTAGAGATAGACAATGACTCTAAAATGAATATGGAAAGGCAAAAGAACTACAATAGCTAAGGACACCAAAGTATGAGAAATGAGGGACCTGTAAAAATAAATCCCTTAATGAGACAAGAAGAGCTGCTATCAAAAGCCACTAACGAAAGGCTGTTCTGCTTCGCGCCGCTCTGGGCACTGGGGAGAGAGGTCTAGCAGGAGGCGGTTCCGCCTCCCGCCTCCGGGAACCGAGGCCCGGGGGCGGGCGCGCGTGCGCAGGCGCGTGCGCAGGCGCGGCGCGCTCTCGGGCTTGCCTTTCCCCCCGCGCCGCGCCGGGAGAACTCGGGCGAGTGTCACGCGCGGCCGGGCGCCGGGGGACCGGGGCTTTCAGACGGAGGGAGGCAGGGCCCGTGAGCGGGAGCCGGCTTCGGGCGTGCTCACGGGCCGCGCCCAGGACCCCGCGCCAGGCCTGCGGGCTCGGGGCATGTGAGGCTCGGAGGCCGCGGCGCAGGTCAGCGCCAGACCATGTCTAACGGTCACCCCTCCACCTGCTCGTTTATGCGGCTCAAACGCGCTTTCGGGGCCCACCGGGTGCCCACCACAGCCCAGGCCCTCGGGTGCTGCCACCGGCAGGAGAGGCCCTGTCCCAAGGCTCCCAGTCTTGGGAGACAGAGAACTTCAGCAGGGGCAAGGGCTGTGGGACAGTGACCCCGGTGATGTACTGAGCAGGGACCCCAGAGGCGGGCTGCGCGGCGTGACCCCAGAGGGCCCGGGAGCCGCGCGCCGCAGAGGGGCGACCCTGCCCGGCTTTGGTTCGGCCGGCGCCCTCTAGCGCCGCCCTCGCAGTCCCCACCCTCCTGGGTGCGGGTCCAGGTCGGTCTAGACACCTGCCCTCCCCGGGGTGGCGTCCGAGACGAGCGAGGATCAGGCACGCAATGCCGAGAACCTCAAGGAGCCCTTGGCGGCGGTGCTGTGGCCCCGTCCAGTCGGCACGGGCGAGCCGCATTCCGGGCAGCTCCCTCTGCTGGCCCTGTCAGGCCACCAGGGCTTCTCTCTGAGGTTTGGGAAAGGCAGGTCCTCCCCAGGGCCATTTCTTGCCACCTCCCTGGGGCACCTCCCTTAGAAACAGGCTCGGCCTCCTCCGCCTCAGACCTCACTCCCCTAAAGGGTGCTCCGGGAGCAAGGCAGAGGGAGCGCCTTCTGCCGCCACCACCAGCCCCTATGCTCCCGGGGCCTCCCTGCAACTTATTCCTCTCGCCTAAGCCAGGGAAACCGTTCTCTGTTCAGGGGGCCGTGGAGGAACTTTGCCTCTATTCATGATGTTTCTCCCAGGGGTATCAAACTCAAGGACCCAGAAGAGTCCTGCCTGTCTCTGCTCCCTGCTGCCACTTCCCTAGAGCTCTGACACAGGCTGGCTGGGGTGTGAGTGGGGAAAGGGTGGGGAAATTGGTCCCTATTTTGAGTAACAGGCCTCCACCCCCCTCTCTTCAACACCCACAGCCTTCCAGGGCTGTGCCAAATGCAGGCCTGTGTCCCCTCCTCAGTTTTCTGTCATTTCCCTAATATTGCCACACCGTGTTATGCTATGGAGACAGATGCTATAAAGATATATGCAAATAAGGAAAATGACTTAAAGCACTTGTAGGAAACGTTTATGAATCTATACTAGAGATCTGCCCCGTTTTTACAAGGAAGTTCTTAAGCAGTGCATGGATTATTGCTGGCGCGAGACCCTTAGTGGATTAGATATTCCTCTACTTGGTTTTTCCCCCCACTGTGCTCCTATATAGACATTCATTTTGTGTATTTCAGCTTTAAAAGCATTTTTTTTTTTTTTTTTTTTTTATGAGACAGAGTCACAACTTTGTTGCCTGGCCTAGAGTGCCGTGGCGTCAGCCTAGCTCACAGCAACCTCAAACTCCTGGGCTCAAGCAATCCTGCTGCCTCAGTCTCCCGAGTAGCTGGGACTACAGGCATGCGCCACCATGCCCGGCTAATGTTTTTTTCTGTATGTTTTTAGTTGTCCAGATAATTTCTATTGTTTTTTAGTAGAGACAGGGTCTCATTCTTGCTCAGGCTGGTCTCGAAATGATCCGCCCACCTCGGCCTCCAAGACTGCTAGGATTACAGGCGTGAGCCACTGTGCCCAGCCTTTAAAAGCATTTTAAAAGATTTCCTAACATTGTATCATGGGTGCATTGTACTTGCTGACCTGAAATAAGGAGCCAGATTTTTCTTCCCAGAGGCAAAGCTGACAGGGTGATGAGGAAGATGCTAGAATTGTATTAGGATAGAAATCTGGGTGTAGGCCATTCAGAGGCCTGTCCCTGCCTCAGAGAGCCAGGTGAAATGATCCCAGGTGTGAAGTGATGGTCAGTATATCACCAACAGAGGGGACACCCTCCCAGCATGAAGCCCAGCCCCTGCAAACAGCCTGGGTCTCCAGGCTCACAAAGCAATGTGCCTTGTGCGTGGGGGCAGGAGCTGCCCAATCTGGAGGCCCCAGAAGCTGACTACACCTGGAAAGCAAGTGGGTGCCTTGACAAGACCTGGGAGCCTCACTGACACCTGTCTGCTCCTTAGGCCCAGATGGACCAAAATGGCTTCTTGTAGGAGGGATCTAGGAAGGGTGCTCTACTGAGTCGCCACCAGGAACAGAGGAAACACCTCCAAGTTAGCAAGGAAGTAGCATCCAGAGACTGTTGCACTGGTCTATCCTTGTCCACCTTCCCTGTAATAAATGTGGCCATGGGTGGGCAGCCATGAGCCCTACAGGCAGAAGTGTCACTTGGGGCAAATTTTTGTTATCAAGATTCTTTCTACTTTTAGTAACAGAGGCTCAGCTCAAACTGGCCAAAACAAAACAAAAAAATGAAAATTTACTGTTTCATATAAATAAAAACTCTACCAGCAGGGCTAACTTGGGGTGCAGCTGGATTCAAGACCCAAATAATGTGCTCAGAGCTTGTCCTCTTGCCCCTCTCAGGCCTGCTTGCCTCCCCTGTTGGCTCGTGGCCGTCAGCAGCTCAGGGCTTTGTCTGCTCGTGCTCCAGTGCCACTGGAAAGAGAGTATCAGGAGGGCAGGCTGAAACCTCACTGAAGAGTCAAGATTAACAAACAAACAAAACCTCACAAGGACAGAGAACAGAAGTAGCAAAAATAGCAAGAAATTCAGGAAGCTAGAAAGTAGATGGGTAAGTTACCAATGATAGAGCAGACCTTAGAAACCCAAATCCCCAGCCTTTGAATCAGTTAAAGGGATGCTACAATTAGGAGTTAGACCTACAGCTCCTCTTCCCAATTTCAGCACCAGAGCTCCCCCCAAAAATGGCCCACCCAGACCTCCTCACTGAGCTTGTCCACAAACCTTACCCTCTCCCTCAGAGTGTCCAGTCAGCATCTTAGTCTCTATCTGATGACCAAGGATTCCCTGACATCCAAGGCAATTCTCCCAGCCTGGCTGGTAGAAACTAAGGCAAAGGCAAATTGGAGGAAACAAAGACAATGCAGGAGAAGAAGACTTCAAATAAAACAACACTAATATTCTCAGAGAGGTAAGAGAAGATATTACATCTGTGAAAAAAAGAACAATGTTATAGCTTTAAAAAGTAACATTCAAGACAAAAAAAAGACCTCATAGACATTAACATGTCAACAGAAATAAACAAAAGAAGATTTGGAAGATAAAACTGAAAACCTTTCAGAAAGTAGAGCATTAAGATTTTTTTAGTGGAAAATAGGAAAGGAAAGATTAAAAACTGGAGAACAAGTCCCGGAGGTCCAACACTGAACACCAAGAAATCTAGAAAGAGAAAATGAAGTAGAGGAAATCATCAGTGAAGAAAATTTTCCAGTACTGAAGGGCATGAGCTTCCACCTTGTAAGCCTGGAAAGGGCTCCACACAAGGGACATAGAAAGATCCATATCAAGGTGCATTACTGTGAAATTTCAGATGATGTGAGATTGGCGTGACCAACTCTCTGGGTTTGCCTGGGACTAAGGAGTTTCTTGGAACATGAGATTTTCAGTACTTAAACCAGGATAATCGTAGGCAAACCAGAATGTTTGGTCACTCTACTGGAACAAAGAAAATTCTACAGAGTTCAAAGAGGAGCCAGAAAACTGCCTTCAAAATTATGAAGAAAAATGACTTCTAATCTAGAATTCAATACCCTGCTGAACTATCAATCATACTATTAATAGCAAATAGGATGGTAAAATGAGAACATTTCCAGGCACACAAGATCTTAAAAATTTATTTCCTAAGCACCTCTTCTCAAAGAGGTACTGGAGGATGTGCTCCATCAAAATGAAAAACTAAACCAAGAAAGAAGACATAAAATACAGGAAGCAGGACATGAACACATAAGAGTGAAGGAATTACTTGGACAATGGTGAAAGGTGATCTCATCATGACAACTTTGCACCACATGTAGAAGGCAACTGAGCAATACTTCAACAGTGTGACCCAGGCATCACCAAGATGCTCATGTCCTTCAGGCCATGTATTTTCTTATTATTTTCTTATTAGACTTTATTATTTAGTAGACTTTATTATTTTAGAGCATTTTTAGGTTCACAGCAAAATTGAGGAGAAAGTAGAGATTTCCCATATATCCCCTGCCCCCACACAGCATAGATTCTCCTATTATCAACATTGCCCACCAGAGTGGTACATTTGTTACAATTGATAAACCTACATTACTACACCATTATCATTCAAAGTCAATAATAGTTCACTATAGGGGGTCTCACTTGATGTACATTCCATGGGTTTTGAAAAATGTATAATGTCATGTATTCACCATTATAGTATCATACAGAGTAGTTTCACTGCCCTAAAAATGTTCTGTGATCTGCCTTTTCATCCTTCCCTTCCCTTCACCCCAGGAGACCACTGATCTGTTTAAGTTCTCCATAGATTTGCATTTTCCAGAATACCATATAGTTGGAATCATACCATATATAGTCTTTTCATGTTGGCTTCTTTCACTTACTAATATGCATGTACATTTCCTCCATGTGTTTTCATGGCTTGATAGTTCATTTCTTTTTAATATTAAATAATGTTATATTGTCCAGATGTACCAAAGTTTATTTACCCATTTACCTACTGAAGGACATCTTGCTTGTTTCCAGGTTTTGGCAATTATGAATAAAGCTACTAGGAAACGTCTGTGTGCAGGTTTGTGTGTGGACATAAGTTTTCAACTCCTTTGGGTAAATGCCAAGAAGTGAGATTGCTGGTATAATAAGAGGATGTTTGTCTTGCAAAAAATTGCCAAACTGTCTTCCCAAGTGACTCTACAATTTTGCATTCTCACCAGCAATGATGAGTGTTCCTGTTGTTCCACACTCTTGTCAGCAGTTGGTGTTGTCAGTGTTCTGCCTTTTGGCCATCCTAATAGGTATATAGTGGTATCTTGTTGTTTTAATTTGCATTTCCCTGATGACATGTGATGTGGAGCATCTCTTAAAATGCCATCTTATATCTTCTTTAGTAAGGTATCTGTTAAAGTCTTTGGCCCATTGTTTAATCCACTTATTTGTTGAGTTGTAAGAGTTCTTTGTATATTTTAGATAACAGTCCTCTATCAGATGTCTTTTGCAAATATTTTCTCTAAGTCTATGGCTTCTTTTTTTATTCTCTAAAGGATGCTTGTCACAGAAGCAGAAATTTTTAATTTTAACGAAGTCCAGCTTATTAATTCTTCCTTTCATGGATCATACCTTTGGTGTTATATCTAAAAAGTCATTGCCATAGTCTTTGAGCCAGTAGGTAAAAAAAAAAAAAAAAGTAATTGCCAAACCTAGGTCATCTAGATTTTCTCTGATGTTATCTTCTAGGAGTTTTATAGTTTTGCATTTTACAATTAGATCTGTAATCCATTTTGAGTTAATTTTTGTGAAGGGTAGAAAAGTCTGTGAATGTATTCATTTTTTTGCACGTGAATACCCAGTTCCAGTGCCATTTGTTGCAAAGACTATCTTTGCTCCATTGGACTACCTTTGCCCTTTCGCCAAACATAAGTTTGCTGCATGTACATGGGGCTGTGCTCTTTATTCTGTTCCACTATCTATTTGCCTATTCTTTCACAAGTACCACACTGTTGATCACTGTTTTAGTAAGTCTTAAAGCTGGGTAGTATCAGTTTTCCAACTTTGTTCTCCATCAAGCCCTCTTTTTAACTGAGGAAAGAATACCCAGGAGGGCTTGGCTCATACTGACCACGTGCTGATGTGGGTCTCTCCCTTCCTGCTCTGCTGAGGACACGCACCTCACCCACAGAAGTCTCCAGCTTTTCCCAAGAGCTGGAGGGAGGCCATGTGAGCTTAGGAGCAGAAGGTACAGGGCACCCCCACCCTGACTGTATTTCTGCTGCATGTCCAGTACCTACCTGGCCCACATCTCAGCCCTGCCAGGTGCATGACTCTGTTTCCTGAGACTCCCTCGTGACCTTGCTCATAACCTTCCCAGAAAGGGCCTTGTCAACACCCAGAGAAGCAAAAGTCAGACCAGGACCTGGAGACTGACCCGCTCACCTCCTCCAGCCTCTGTCCAGCAGGCTCAGTGCCGCCCTCTCCTTATGGCTAGTGCGTGCTTGCCCTCTGCTTTCAAAACTAGGCAGGATCTTACATATGTCATGACTCGTTCTGAAAAAAAAAGAAAAGGCAGGACATTGTTTGGGGATAGACACAGGTAGAACCGTAAAGAAAAGCAAGGGCATGATCAGCACGAAGGTCAGGTGGTCATCTCCTAAAGGTTAGGGAGTGAGGAATGGGGCTGACTGGGGCAGGTGCATAGGGTATTTTAAGGTACTAGTAATGCTCTTTTCACTAGCATGGACAGTAGTTCACAGATGTTTGCATAGTTATTATAAAGTTGTAGGTATGCTTATAGACTCTTTTGTATTTAATCTTTTTTAATTAATGAGAGAAAAAACTATCAAGAGAACATCTCTTGGTGGCAGTCTCCCAGCAGGGCCCATGTTCTATTCTGTCTGGATAACCCCAGACAGTGGTTCAGGGGTGGGAGGATGGAATTATGCACTCTTATTGGCCAGGACTCAGTTTGCCCAGAGTCCAGCCAGTGGGGAGAAGTTCCTATAAGCAAGGAAGCATGGGGGTTGGGAAGCTGAAACAAGACCCCTTCGCTGTGGTTTGGGGGAGCAATTGAGCAGTGCTTCTTTAGATGTGTGTCCTCGGGAAATAATCGAGAACATGGACCAAGAGAGGGACTGGATGCAACATAAAGCAGAAGAGAGGCTGCCTCCTCTCTCTTTGGAGAACTCTATTTTTAGTTCCCAATCCACTATGGGTCTTGGTACATCGACTTGCACCTGACAGATTGCCTCCAGGCTGGGCCCTGAGCTCTCAGAAATAAGGGCTTCCTGAGAAGCAGAAACAGCCGGATCTATCAGCAGGAGTTGAGAGCCGTATGGAGCCCGAAATAACTCAGGCCGGCCTTTCCCTCACAGCTAAGCCTGTTGCCCCCACGGGTAAGGCCAGGTACATTCCCAGCCTAGACAGGCAGAGCTTCTGGGCTCAGGCCAAGGAGGCCCTGATGCCCCACAGCATCCCTTCAGTCACCAGGGCACAGGGAGCAACCCTTCATGGGACCCACACTGGAATGACATGAGTGGAAAAGACGCTGGCACTACTCAGAGCAGCCAGGCATGAACTGGTACAGTCCAGGCCCATACAGGGCTCGGGGGTTTCTCCCTCAAAGTTCCTATGCAAGGTGGGGAAGGGCTGGGCCGTGGGCTGAGGCCTCTCCTTCAGCTGAGTCCGTCAGCAGCTGCTAAGGGGGCTTCCTGCTTCCTGGAGGCCAGGCATGGTGAGGCTTCCAGTATTCACGTTGTCCTCCCTCAGTTCCCAGCTACTGAACCCAGCTGCCCTGCTAAACTTTCAGGCCATGTCTGTCTTCCACTCAGCCTTTACCAATTCCCTCTCACAGGGCCAGGGCCAGAAGCTGGGCCTGGAGTTGGGACCCCGGGGATCCAGGGTAAGTCCACTAGTCACCATCTGGTATTCTTGTCCATCCAACTTTACTCCTAAGGCCTGGGTGCACTCTTCTGTGAAGTGGGCAGCCATTCTCATACATGAGGCCCTTTTAAGGATTAGTGACATTGACATATGAGAACAAATGACAGATGAGGCATAGTACAGAGTCTATTTCTTCTTCAAACTGAAAGCCTTGGGGGTCAGAACCTGTCTGGGTGAGGTGGAGCAGGTACTTTATCCAGGACTATCGGAAATAGCCCTGAGTTCCAGCTCCCTGTCCCTTAAGGGCACAGACAGGGGCTGTCCGTGTTCCTGAAGAAGCAGAAGTAGCCCCCAGCGAAGGTGCCCACTAGGCCCTCTCAGCAATGCCCTGGGCCAGCCGAGGCTCCAAACAGGTTTTCAGGCAAAAGGCCTGGCCTGGCCCCTGTAAGAAAAGCTGGGTGGTGTCAGTTTTCCAACTTTGTTCTCCATCATGCCATCTTTTTAACTGAGGACAAAATACCCAGGAAGGCTTGGGAAAAGCTTGGAATGCAGGCCTCTTCTCAGAGCTGTGGGGACCCTGCACAGAGAGAAGCAAAACTGACAGAGACTGAAACACGGGCTCTGATGAGGCCCAGCTGGGCTGGGCTGTCAGCAATCTCATGGCAGGGGAAGGAAGGGTCTATAAAAGTCCTGGAGCTTCCAGGGCACATGCAGATGAGGGGCTGCATGACCCCAGCTCCTCTCAAAAAGCTGCAACTTATGTGTTTGTAGCAGGGTGACTAGGAACATTATCCTAGAAGGGCTCTCGGCGCCGTCCCCAGAGCACACCTGACCCTAATGGAGAGATGGAACAATTTAAGATACTTATTCTTACCAGGGTTGTTTCAGCTGGAAAGTTCTGTCCAATACATTACAATACATTATGACAAGAAATGGGAGAGAAGTTTAACCACCAGAAAGGAAGAGGCGAAATTACCACTAATTGTAGACATGCTTGGCTTCTGCAAACCCCAAGACTGTTAGAACTAGTAAGATGTAAAAGTCTGTATGCAAAACCCAGTAGCATCAGCCACTTGCAGATAGAACGGAAGGGTGTCTGGGGAGATGGTGGAGCAGGGAGCATTGGGGTTCCATCTCTCCACCCAGACAACAGTTGCACTGGCAGAATCTTTGTGGTGTAACAATTTTGGAATTATGGAGTCTATTTGAAAGCTCTCAGGTCCAGAGGAAATCCTGGACAGTAAATCACTGTTAATTCTGGTCAATTTTCACTTTTAGAACAGTAGCAGCTACCCATCTCCCACCCCCGCCCCCAGCCCTGTGGCAGGCAGCTGTGCATGTGTTCCTGGAGCAGCTTGTGGGAGCCAGGGTGAATAATCACTTTGTCCTCCAAATACCAGAGACCTATATTCTGCTGCTTATTGTCACTTTTTTTTTGAGACAAGGTCTCACTCTGTTGCCCAGGCTAGCATGCCACGGCATCAGCCTAAATCACAGCAACCTCAAACTCCTGGGCTCAAGTGAGCCTCTTGCCTCAGCCTCCTGAGTAGCTCGAACTACAGGTATGCACCACCATGCCTGGCTAAGTTTTTATATTTTTAGTAGAGATAGGGGTCTCACTCTTGCTCAGGCTGCTCTCAAACTCCTGACCTCAAATAATCCTCCCACTTTGGCCTCTCACAGGCCAGGGAGGATTATAGGCATGAGGATTATAGGCTAGGATTATAGTCATGAGCCACTGCACCCAGCCTGTCTTTTATCTTTTGACTGTTTGATTATAATGTGTCTCATTGTGTGTCTCTTTGAGTTTATTATATAGATATACTTAGAGTATATTGAGCTTCCTGGATGTTTATATTCATGTTTTTCATCAAATTTGGGAAGTCTTTAGCCATTATTTCTTCAGTAATTCCTCTTCTCCTTTCTGTCTCTCTTGTTCTTCTAAAAAACATTTAAAGGAACTAAAAATAAATATTGGAGCTAAAAATATAATAACTGGAATGAAAAATTCATTAGAGATATTCAAAAGCAGATTTGATCAGGCAAAAGAAAGAATGAGCAAACTTAAAGATAGAGTAATCCGAGAAACAGAAAGAAAAAAGATTGCAGAAAAGCGAACAGAGCCTACAGGACCTGTGGGACACTATCACCATCAAGTACTGTCTTCTTTTGTGTTTCTTAACAAAAAAGAAGACAGTACTGTAGGAAATGAGAGACAAAAAATATAAGGCATATAGAAAAAAATAGCAAAATGACAGAAGTAAATTCCCCCTTAACAGTAATTATTTAAAATGTAAATGGATTAAGTTCAAGATCAGCCTGAACAAGAGCAAGACCCTGTCTCTACCAAAAATAGAAAAATTAGCCAGGCACAGTGGCAAGTGCCTGTAGTCCCAGCGACTTGGGTGGCTGAGGTAGGAGGATCCCTTGAGCCCAGGAGTTTGAGGATGCAGTGAGCTATGATGAGGCCATTGCACTCTAGGTGGGGTGACAAAGTGAGACTCAGTCTCCAAATTAAAAAAAAAAAAAAAAAAGATAAAGACAAATAGAGAATCTTGAAAGCAGCAAGAGAGAAGCAAGTCATCATATACAAGGGCTGCTCAATAAAGTTATCAACAGATTTCTCATCAGAAACCTTAGAGGCTAGAATGCAGTGGGTTGATATATTCAAAGTGCTGAAAGTAGAAAAGAAAACCTGTCAACCAAGAATCCTGTACACAGAAAAATTGTTCTTCAAAATTAAGGGAGAAATTAAGACATTCCTAGATAAATAAAAGCTGAAGAAGTTCATTACCACAAGACCTGCCCAAAAGAAATGCTAAAATAAGTCCTTCAGGTTGAAATGAAAGAGCACTCTATTCAGTGACCACAGCATACACATTCTTCTAAAGTACACATGGGGCCGGGCGCAGTGGCTCACGCCTGTAATCCTAGCACTCTGGGAGGCCAAGGCGGGTGGATTGCTCAAGGTCAGGAGTTCGAAACCAGCCTGAGCAAGAGTGAGACCCTGTCTCTACTATAAATAGAAAGAAATTAATTGACCAACTAACAGATATATAGAAAAAATTAGCTGGGCATGTTGGTGCATGCCTGTAGTCCCAGCTACTCGGGAGGCTGAGGCAGGAGGATCACCTGAGCCCAGAAGTTTGAAGTTGCTGTGAGCTAGGCTGACGCCATGGCACTCACTCTAGCCTGGGCAACAAAGTGAGACTCTGTCTCAAAAAAATAAAATAAATAAATAAATAAATAAAATAAAGTACACATGGGACATTCTCCAGGATATACCATATGTTCAGCCACAAATCAAGTCTCAATAGATTTAAAAAGATAGATGTCATACAAAGTAACTTCTCCAATAGGATGAAATTAGAAATCAATAACAGAAGGAAAACTGGAAAATTCACAAATTTGTGGAAACTAAACAACACATTCTTAAACAACCAATGAATTGGAGAAGAAATCACAAGGGAAATTAGAAAATACTTACAGATGAATGAAAACAAAAACACAACATACTAAATCTTATGGTATATAACACAAACTGTGCTTGAAGGGAAATTTGTATCTTTAAACACATTTAAAAAGAAAACAATCTCAAGTCAACAACCTAACTTTACAATTTAAGGAACTAGAAAAATAGGAACAAATTAAACCCAATGCTAGCAGAAGAAAGGAAATTATAAACTTAGAGAAGAGATAAATAAAATAGAGAATATAAAAATACAGAAAATAAATAAAACCTAAAGGGTCTTCAAAAAAGTTAACAAAATTGACAACTCTTTAGCTAGATCGAGAAAAAAAGAGAAGACTCAAAATATTAAAAGTATTAATGTGGCCGGGCACGGTGGCTCACGCCTGTAATCCTAGCTCTCTGGGAGGCCGAGGTGGGCGGATCGTTTGAGCTCAGGAGTTCGAGACCAGCCTGAGCAAGAGCGAGACCCCATCTCTACTATAAATAGAAAGAAATTAATTGGCCAACTAATATATATAGAAAAAATTAGCCGGGCATGGTGGCACATGCCTGTAGTCCCAGCTACTTGGGAGGCTGAGGCAGTAGGATCGCTTGAGCCCAGGAGTTTGAGGTTGCTGTGAGCTAGGCTGACGCCACAGCACTCACTCTAGCCTGGGCAACAAAGTGAGACTCTGTCTCAAAAAAAAAAAAAAAGTATTAATGAGAGTGGAAACATTCTAACAATTCTACAGAAATTGAAAGGATTGTAAGAATACTATGTGTATGCCAACAGATTCGATAACCTAGATGAAATGGACAAATTCCTAGAAACACAAAACCTACCAAGACTGAATCATGAACAAACAGGAAATCTAAATAGATCTATAACTAGCAAACAGATTGAATTAATAATAAAAAACCTCCCAACCAAAAAAAAAAAAAAAAGTCCTAGACCTGGTTGATGATTCACTGGTGAATTCTACTATTTAAAGAACTTACACGGATCTTTCTCAATCTTTTCCCAAAAATTAAGGAGGAGGGAACACTTCATAACTCATTCTACGAGGCCAGCATTACCCTGATACCAAAGCCAGACATAGACACTATAAGAAAATAAAACTACAGACTAACAACACTTATGAACCCATGAACATTGATCCAAAAGTCCTCAACAAATACTAACAAATGAAATTCAACAGCATATTAAAAAGATTATATATCAGTAGGATTTATTCCTGGAATACAAGGACGGTTCAAAATATGAAAATAAATCAATGTAATATGCTATGTTAACAGAATAAAGAAAAAAATACATGATTATCTTGATTGATGCAGAGAAAGCATTAAACAAAATTTAACACCCTTTCATGACAAAAACACTAACCAAAAAAACTGGACTAGAAGGGAACTATCTCAACATAATAAAGGCTATATATGAAAAACACAGAAATAACATTATATTTAATAGTGAAAGACTGAAAGCTTTTCCTCTAAGATTAGGAATAAGGCAAGGATGCCTACTCTCACCATTTCTTTCAATATAGTATTGCAAATTCTAGCAAGAGCACTTAGGCAAGAAAAAGAAATAGAAAGCATCCAAATTGGAAAAGAATATGATGTGATCTTATATGTAGAAAACTCTAAATATTCCACAAGAAAACGTGTTAAAACTAATTAACAAATTCAGCAAAATAGCAGGATACAAAATCAACACACACACGCAAAATCGGTTTTGTTTATGTATGCTAACAATGAACAATCAAAGAGGAAATTAAGAAAATAATTCAATTTATAAAAATATCAAAAAGAATAAACTCAGGAATTCATACTTTGGAATAAGCTTAACCAACAAGATGAGAGACTTGTATGCTGAAAACTACAAAATGTTGCTAAAAGAAATTAGAGAAGAGACAAATAAGTGGAAAAAAGCCATCTCATGTCCACAGACTGGAAGACTTATTATTGTTAAAATGTCAGTATTACCCAAAGCTGTCTACAGTCTCAATCAAATCCAAATAGTGTTTTAATGCAGTTTTAATGCAGTCTCAATCAAATCCAAATAGTGTTTTTTTGCAAAACAGAAAATCCTATTCTAGAATCCATATGGAATTTCAAAGGATCCCAAATAGCCAAGACAATCTTAAAAGAGAACAAAGTTGGAGGACTCAAATGTCCTGACTTCAAAATTTACTACAAAGCTACAGTAATCAAAACAGTGTGGAAATGGTGTAAAGACAGACACATAGACCAGTGGAATAGAATGGAGAGCCCAAAAACAAACTTTCATATGTATTGTTAATGATTTTTACAAGAGTGACAAGATCATTGAATGGGGACAGTCTTTCACAACAAATGCTCCTGGGAAAACTGCATATTACATGCTAAAAAAAGAAGATAGAGCCTTACTTAATACCATATACAAAAATTAACTCAAAATGGATCAGAGACATAAATGTAAGAACTAAAACTATAAAATGCTTAGAGGAAAATATTGAGAGAAAGCTTCATGATATTGGATTTGGCAGTGATTTCTTAGATATGATACTAAAGGCATAGACAACAAAAGAAAAAAATAGACAAAATTGGATTTCATCAAAATGAAAAGCTTTTGTGCCTCAAAGACCATGATCAACAAAGTAAAAAGATAACCTACAGCTCACGCCTATAATCCTAACACTCTGGGAGGCCGAGGTGGGCGGATTGCTCGAGGTCAGGAGTTCGAAACAAGCCTGAGCAAGAGCAAGACCCCGTCTCTACTATAAATAGAAAGAAATTAATTGGCCAACTAATATATATAGAAAAAATTAGCCAGGCATGGTGGTGCATGCCTGTAGTCCCAGCTACTTGGGAGGCTGAGGCAGGAGGATGGCTTGAGCCCAGGAGTTTGAGGTTGCTGTGAGCTAGGCTGATGCCACGGCACTCACTCTAGCCTGGGCAACAAAGCAAGACTCTGTCTCAAAAAAAGAAAGATAACTTATAAAGTGGGAGAAGATATCACATAACTAATGAAGCAAATCACATAACTAATTAAGGATTAATATGCAGAATATATAAAGAACTCCTAAAATTCAACAACAAATGCCAAAAAACTCAGTTCAAATCTAGGCAAAAGAGGACTCTCAGAACGAGTTACCTCATGCTCCTTCAGAAGTACCAGCAGCAACCACACTAGAAGTCCCAGCAGAACCGGGCCGCTCTGATCTTCTAGGTCTGGGAAGACTGCCCCTCTCTTTTGTTCCTTAAGCCCTAGAACAGCCAGTAGTTACATTCTGCTGTGTAATCAATTCTTTGACTTAAATTTTCCTTGTTTGAAAAAAAATGGGTGAAAAACTTGAACAGGCATTACTCCAAGGCATATATACAAACGGCACATAAGCAGATGCTCAACCTCACTAAATTTTAGGGAAAGGCAAATCCAAACCGCAATGAGATGCCACTTCCCTCCCATTAGGATGGCTGTTATCAAAAAAAACAAGAAAACAGAAAACAAGTGGTGGCAAGGATGTGGAGAAATTGGAGCCCTTTTATGTTGCTGGTGGTAATGTAAACTGGAGCAACTGCTGTGCAAAACAGTGTGGCAATGGTGGAAACAACAGAAATGTCATTGACGGATGAATGGATGAACAGCATGTGGCATACATGTACAGTAGGATATTATTCAGCCTTAAAAAGGAAGAGACTTCCGATACATGCCGCACAACATGGATGCAGCTTCACATGATAAGTGAAATAAGCCAGACACACACAAAAAACCAAATATTTTATGATTACACTTATATAAGGTACCTGGAATAGTTAAAATATGTAGAAACAATGTAGAATGGTGGTTGCCAGAGGCTGGGGAGGAGAGGATGGGGAGTTACTGTTTCGTGGAGGCAGGGTTTCGTGAGAGAAGATGAAGCAGTTCTGGGGCCCGATGGTGGCGATGGCTGCACAGCACTGTGAATGTATTTAACGCAACTGAACCGTACCCTTAAAAATGGTTAAAATGGTAAATTTATGTTAAATATATTTTGCCACAATTTTTTAAAAGATATAACAGGAGAGGGGAAACAAATGAAAGGACAAGAATGTGTAAATGTGTAAAGTTCTGCTACATATTAAGGCAAGGGCAGCAGTGGCTCTGATTGGGCGTTGTGGGCCTCCTGCGGCCTTTGAGGTTAAATTGGTGGGATAACTTCTAGCAGCTGTTGATAGCTGGGTTCAGAAGCTCCATCTGCAGGGCTGGATGAGGGCAAAGGGTTGTCCAGGATGCAGCAGCATAGAAACCCTGGTGAACTGGGGAAGTCCAGTTGAGGAGTCTTTTGGGTGCAAAGCCATGGTTAGCAGCTGGAGCAGAGGCCACCTCTGCTGTGGCTCCAGCCCTGGCAGGTGGTGAGCTCCCATGGGGAGCACTGGCCTTGTTGGCCCTTCTTCTCCGTGGCGGGCACTGTGCTGGGTGCTTTGCGCACTCAGTCTCATCAGCTCTTCTCTGTATCCTGAAGAGGGGGCTTGTCTGCCTCTTCTCAGCACGTGAGGCCATTTGTCGGAGCTCATGGGGTCCTCCAGGAACACCTTTGCTTCTGTCCCCTCGGCTATCTCTGGCCCAGGGAGAACATCTGTCCAGTCCCCAAGATGCTGCACTGACCAGCCACACACTTTTCTTCTGCAGGTTCAACGGATTTCCATTTTTGCAGATTTTTTTATACCAGCTACTGCTGCTGGGGCTATGGGGACGCCAGCAGAGTGGGGACTGTGAACTGCCACCTGGGAGCTAGAGATGTCATATCTAAATGTGCTTCTGGCCCACTGTGTGGCCCATGACGGCTTTTATTAAAAAATAGAATTAATTACTGCCCTTGACATCAGAAACATCAAAGTCAGGGGTCCGGGGGACCCTGCCCTGGAGGGCCCGAGCACGGGGCCAGCCCGGCAGAGCCCAGCAGAGCTGGTTTTCATCACCACGCTCAGTGACACTGCGACAATGGGGACATCACTGACGCGTTCTCAGCCCATCACAGTCTCCGCCCGCGCGAGTGACAGCCTCGGCGTCTGTGCGTTTCTCTCCGGCCCTCCCTGGGCGGCCGCGGCCTTCTCCGTGCCGGCCGAGCGTTCCGGCTGCGCTTCCACAGCGGCGGCTCCACCAGTGGGCACGTGACCATCTTCTCGTCATTCTCCCTTTGTTCTCTGCAACTCTAGGCCGTGTTCACTGCCGATAATTCATACCAAAGCAAATGCCTTTCTTTCCACAGCTTTGCCCACTGAGATTATTTTCTTGGGGTAAATTTCCAAGGCTTGGATTAGGCTAAATGGACACTATCAAACATAAGGCTCTTGGCACATTGAGCAAAATCCTGGCACAGTCAGAGGGACTATGACAGTGCGCCCTGCCCGGCAGTGTGTAAGGGGCCACCGAAGCACGCCTGCCAGCACTGCTCGTTGGATTAGGCGCTGCTCGTGCGGGCGCAAAGCAGAAACCCACCCGAGCAGATGGCGTGCATGTCCCCTGCTCACCTGGACCCCAGGCCCAGCCCAGCAGAGAAGTGGAAGCGGCTCTGGAGACAGGGCTCGGGCTCAGAACCATCTGTGCTGTCCCCCACGCACCAGCCCCAGGCGGGGCACCACTCGGGCCGTGTTCTCAAAAACAGACTGGGAAACTCACTCATCATTTAAAGGACTTTCAGGGGAGATTGTAACAATAAACAATTTTCCTAGCATCACTGGCTTTTTTAAATTTTTATTAAAATACACATAACATAAAATTTACCATCTTAACTATTTTTAAAGTGTACGGTTTAGTGGCATTAAGTCCATTCACATTGTTGTGTGACCATCACCACCATCCATCTCCAGAATTTTTTTCATCTTGCAAAACTAAAACTGTGTACCCACTAAACACTATCTCCCCAACCCTCACCCTCCACTCTACTTTCTGCCTCTTGAGTTTGACTAGTTTAGGTACCTCATACAAGTGGAGTTACAGTTTTATCCTTTTGTTTCACTCAGCATAACATACTCAAGGTCCGTCCACATGTGGCATGCATCAGAACTTCCTTCCTTTTTAAGGCTGAATGCTATCCTACTGTATGGACAGACCACCTTCTGTTTATCCATTCCTCCACTGATGGGCACTTAGGCTGCTTCATCATTGGCTTTTAAAAATTACTCCTCGGCCGGGCGCGGTAGCTCACGCCTGTAATCCTAGCTCTCTGGGAGGCCGAGGTGGGCGGATCGTTTGAGCTCAGGAGTTCGAGACCAGCCTGAGCAAGAGCGAGACCCCATCTCTACTATAAATACAAAGAAATTAATTGGCCAACTAATATATATAGAAAAAATTAGCCGGGCATGGTGGCGCATGCCTGTAGTCCCAGCTACTCGGGAGGCTGAGGCAGCAGGATTGCTTGAGCCCAGGAGTTTGAGGTTGCTGTGAGCTAGGCTGACGCCATGGTACTCACTCTAGCCTGGGCAATAAAGTGAGACTCTGTCTCAAAAAAAAAAAAAAAAAAAAAAATTACTCCTCTTCACAACTTTGCTCTGCCAGTAAAAAAAATAAAAATTACTCCTGGACATCCAAACAATGAAATACTGGGAGGTGGTTTCCAAAAAAG
>VSMD01027312.1:0-16623 GCA_008750895.1 Mirza zaza | reverse complement strand
GAACTTCTTAATGAAAACATTTTTGTATTTGTGTATTAAGAGACAACTTGATGGGAAATGGGAAGAATCTGCAGAACCAAATATCTTGTAATAGATATTAGTGTTATAGGGAAGTGGTGTGAACAAATTGGGACGAGTGCTTGTTTTCTCTTTCGCTACCTCTTCTCCTTTCTTACCCTAACTCCATCCATGTGAGATGGTGAAGACTTCACAGAGACCATCTGGGCTGTCACCCTGATGCTGAGGGAGGCAGTGAGAATCTTTCAGGACTGTTCATGGAGAGATGTGGACATGAGAACCACTTATGAAGCAGGAAAAAATGTGCATTTTGACTTGTGCAAAGCCCTCTGAAATGTCTCTCTGTGCCAGGTTTCTCTGCTATGGCACTATAGAAATTTTGGTCCAGACAATGCTTTGTTTTGTGTGATGAGGGCAAGTGGTTGTGTGGTGGGGACCCTCATGAGCATAGTTGAACATTTAGCAGCATCTGCATGAGGTGTCAGTAGTATCCCCTCCTCATTGTAGCAACCAAAAATGTCTCTAGACACTGACAATCATGCTATTGGAATCATAGTCACTCCTGGAAAAGTGCTCTATGGTAAATTTCCCACTGCTCTATGGGAAATTAACATCCTGGTATGTCATGTTTAGACATGACACAGGAAAGGGTTTTCAAAATTATAACAGCTTTGAACTCAGGGAAAGACAAACGTCTTACTTTTCTTTGTCATTTGAAGAGCAAAAACAATATCATCAGAACAATTATTTGTTCCCAAACTAGGATTTAATAATATACATACCCTGCGCATTTTTGGAATAGGTTGAAGATTGGGAAAAACACCAGGCTGTCTTGGTCTCTAGCCAAATTATTTTTTCTCTTTGAATACTGGACTGGTCCAGTATTGATACCTACAGTCACGGAGGTATCTACTAAGGGTTGGAAAGACAGAAAATAAATGAGGAGCGTCTCACTCTCTTTGCAGTTGCTCTGCTTCAAAGGCCTGGAATTTACGAGTCCCTCATTAAAAAATTCTGCCCTAGTCCCTACTCCACTACATAAGACTACATAATGTTTTGGGAATTCAGGAAAATTTATAAATTCCTTAAATAAACAATAGGGAGAAGATATTTATGTTCCTGGATGCTATAAGGATTAAATACCTAATGCTGTGTGTGTGTGTGTATGTGTGTGTGTGTATACACTTAATATTTTTTCTGTACTATTTGGCAGACTGTTTTTTAGCTCTAAGTTTTATCATAGTCATTTTTCATTTCACCAAAAATGATGCAAAGTTACCAATTTATTTTGCCTCATATTTGTATCACTATATTTTTATCAATGTCATACTATTCAATGTTACTATACAATGTTATACTAACAATTTCCCTGTTGTTTGACACTTTATTTTAAGCTTGAATATCATAAATAATGCTGCAAAGAAGCAGCAGACATTTTAAAAATAATTTCTAATGCATATCTTTGGTTCTTCAAATGGTTTCAAAGCAAACACTTCATTTACAAAACAGATCTTTTAAAGGCTGATAAGTCATAGTTATAGTAATGTTGTAGTGAAGGGTACCAAATCTCTGAACCATGGCTGATATTGAAGAGTGTAATTAACAAAATTGCTATGCATATTTAATGGAGAAAATGTTAATATAGAGTATGATACTACTTTCTCCCTCTAAAATATAACAACAAACCATGGACACTGTTCATTAACAATCTTAAATAAGCATATCTTCCACTCCATCAGTGGGAAAACTCAGAGAAGGTACTATATAGATAAAAAATTATCTCCTAGCATCCAAATATTTGGACTCTGCCTGGAATGAAGAATTTGAATTTCACACAGCAAAAATGCTAATTCAATAATACTTTCACCTCTTTTCTAATGATTCAACAATAAGTTCTCAATAGAGAAAAAATAATTACAAGAATCATAAAAGTTCTTATAAATGTTAATGTTTTTGTTTGATCTCAGAACTGTGAGTTTTATACATTCGTATTATAAAATTACACAATGTCTGTACTTCTAAATTTAATGAAAGTCCTATTCTTTGTAGATATAATTAACAGTCCCACTTCATCTGATATATATTAATAGGAGACAGATGAAACCAAATTTTGGATCATATAGTGGAAAACGACTTTGAGGTTTTTTTCCTCCAGTCATAAATAACGTGGGACATGGACAAGGAAAACTGCACGACTGTGACACAGTTCATTCTCCTTGGACTATCAGATGCCCCTGAGATGCAAGTTTTACTCCCACTAATGTTCCTTCTCATCTATGGAGTCACAGTTTTGGCCAACCTGGGAATGACTGCACTGATTCATGTGAGCTCTGGGCTTCACACCCCTATGTATTTTTTTCTCAGCCACTTATCCTTTATAGATTTCTGCTATTCCTCAATCATTGTGCCAAAGATGTTGACTAATATCCTCAACAAAGACAAATCCATCTCCTTCCTGGGATGCATGATGCAGTTCTACTTGTTCGGCTCATCTGTGATCACTGAGATCTTCCTGCTGGCTGTGATGGCCTATGACCGCTTTGTGGCCATCTGTAACCCACTGCTGTACATGGTCACCATGTCTCGGAAGCTCTGTGTGGAGCTGGTATCTTGCTGCTACTTCTGTGGGACACTGTGTTCTCTAATCCACCTGTGCTTAGCCCTTGAGATCTCATCTTATAGATCAAATGTGATTAACCACTTCTTCTGTGATCTACCCCCTCTGTTAAGTCTTGCTTGCTCTGATGTCACTGTGAATGAGGTGCTGCTGTTCATTGTGGCTACTGTCAATGAGGTCACTACTATTGTGATCATCCTCACTTCCTACTTGTTTATTCTCATCACCATCCTGAGGATGCGCTCTGCAGAGGGAAGGCGCAAAGCTTTTTCCACCTGTGCCTCCCACCTCACGGCCATTGTGGTCTTCCATGGAACGATCCTTTCCATTTACTGCTGGCCTAGTTCGGGTACTAGTGGAGATGCTGACAAAGTGGCCACAGTGTTCTACACTGTAGTGATCCCCATGTTGAACCCCCTGATCTACAGCCTGAGGAACAAGGATGTAAAGGAAGCTCTCAGGAAAGTGCTGGCCTCCAAAGTGTATTCCTAGAGATGATTTTATAGCAGGATTTAGGATTCCAAAGTGGAGACAGGTGAGGGGTAAATATTAGGGTTGCAGTGTTGGAACGGAGAGAAGAGTGAGGAACTTGGTAGTTATGCACCAGTCTTTTTGATCTGCTTATATTGTGCTTTTAAGTTTAAAAGAGTATATTTAACATGTTTCAAACTTTACATTGCTCTGTAATGCTATAAATAGGTACGAATAATAGCATTATTAAGAGACACACATTTAGTTTGCTGTAGCATCCTTCCAAGTCTATTATCGGAACTATGATTCCTTTCAAAATAAAATTTCCGTCATTTTATAATGCATATCATACCATTTTCAACACGAGTGTATACAGGATAAGAATTCCATATATGTATATATCTTTTATCATTTTTTCTCTTTTATGTTCATTATTTAGTTTATTGTATTATTCCATTATTTTATTGTAATTGTTACAGAATTCAGGGTTGTTGGAAAGTTGGATACCATGTTATCTGAGAAATGAAAAATTTATAGTTATTTCATAAGAATCTGAAGAAAATTGAATTAAAGAAGCTGGAAACATGTACAAGGAATTTAGAATAATAACTAAAACATAATTAGTTCCTGTTTTCTGTGTGTAAATATATATCTTAATATATATTAACATAATAATTTAAAAACATTATCATAAATAGAAGCATTTCTGAATTAAACCTCTTCTCTCACTTTTTTTCATTTAACTTTGTGATAACTTTAAAATCCACTGTGGATGATATGCTTACTGACAACTTATAAATGGACTTCTAACCTTTGTTTATGTTGTTTGCAAGTCTTTGATTTTGCTGAAATGCCTTTTATTTCATCCTTTCTCTATATATTTAAAGCACATATCTTTATTTGTTCCTGATTTATACACACAATTGACACTTTCTTTGTAAATTCCACTATGACTTATATAAATTGCCTCCTTGTATTACACATGTCTAAACTAAACTTCTCTGTGTATCTATAATAATGTTAGAAAAGCAATAGGCTTGAGGTCTTGAAGACTAAGATTTATAATTTGTCAAGTAATGTAATTTCTTCAGTTCTTGGTTATCTCCATTTTAACATTGGATAATACTGCTAACCTCACAGAATTTTAATGAGATTAAATTTTCACATCTATATACTCACTGACATTAAGAAAGTAGTCAGTGATTATTTAAATAAAGTCATTGAGACCTGGGGTTATTTAATTTCTATTTCACTATCAATAGCATATGATAAGTTTTTTTTTAATTTTTCCAATTAAGTGGATGGTTGAGTAAATACTGCTGAATTATTGGTATGCATGTTGAGATTAATGTATGAATTTAGAGCACTTAACAATATTAACAATATTTGATAGCACCACATAGTGACTATAATCAACAATAAGTTCGGGTGTACTTTAAAATAACTAAAAGGGTGAAATTAGAATGTTCCTAACACAAAGAAATGTTAAATGATTGAGGTGATGGCTAGCCTAATTACCCTGATTTAATTAATTCATATTGTATGCCTGTATCAAAACATCCCATGTGCACTAAAAAGATATACAGAGATTATGTACCCATAATAATTAAAAATAAATTTGACTCAAACTGAACAAAAGTAATTCATGTAGCCAAAATGTTTGTTTGTACACCTGTAATTCTTTGAAATTAAAAAATCCTTAGAAACTAAAAAAATCAAATTAAAAATAAAAACATTTAAAAATGAAGAATGTCTTCCTACATTGTGTATTGTTTGAACTTGATCTCTAAAAAATGAATGAGCAGAATTTTAGGATGCACATTCCAGTAAGAAAGGAGTTTTATTTGGCAGAAAAAAAAATAACATGAATAAAATCCAGGAAGTGAGAACGTAATACTTATCAAAGATCCAACAGATATTTTATTGCGCTAACATGGTATAAAATGTGTGTCTGTGTATTGTGCATAGAAGTAGCTGACATGAATGTAAACTTGATTAAGATGCGTTGTATGTCATCAATGTGTTTTTAAATGGGTTCCAGTGAGAAAATGTGATAAACTATGATAAACTTCACCAAAAGCCTAGAAATTATAAATTAGACATTAGATTATCTTAGGCCAAAATAGAGATTATGAATGCCTGCCCAACCTGTAGTTCATGCTGGTATTCTGATTAGAAAGATAGCACAAATATTATCAATCTTTAATAAACTATTTTTTCCCCTAGGATGGAAATAATCTCTGAATCGGTCTCAACAGAATTCTCATTCACCTTTAAAAAAAAGTGTTTGCTATGATCAACACCTAAGTACGTACGCATACAGGAACAACATTTATTGGGTGACGGGCAGATGGGAGGGAGATGGGGGATGGGTATATACATACAATATGAGTGTGATGCACATCATCTGGTGGATGGACACACTTGAAGCTCTGACTGCGGGGGGCAAGGGCAACTTATGTAAACTAAACATTTGTACCCTCATAATATGCAGAAATAAAAAAAAGTGTATGCTGAAAATCAGCAAGAAGAAATCAAACAACCCTATCAAAAAGTGGGCAAAGGACATGAACAGAAATTTTTCAAAGGGACATACACTAATGTCCAACAAATATATGAAAAAATGCTCAACATCTGTAATCATCAGGGAAATGAAAATCAAAACCACAGTGAGATGTCACTTATCACCAGTGAGAATGGCCTTTATCAAAAAGTTCCAAAACAATGAATGTTGGCATGGATGCAGAGAGATAGAAACACTCATAAACTGCTGGTGGGACTGCAAAGTAGTACAACCTCTGGGGAAAGCAATATGGAGATACCTCAAAGAGATAGAAGTAGACCTATCATTTGATCCAGCAATTCCACTACTGGGCATCTACCCAAAAGAACAGAGGACAGTCTATAAAAAAGACATCTGCACTCGAATGTTTATAGTAGCATAATTCACAATTGCAAAGATGTGGAAACAACCCAAGTGCTCATCAATACATGAGTGTATTAATAAAATGGGATATATGTATACCATGGAGTACTATTCAGCTCTAAGAAACAGTGGTGATATAGCACCTCTTGTATTTTTCTGGATAGAGCTGGAACCCATTCTACTAGGTGAAGTATCCCAAGAATGGAAAAATAAGCACCACATGTAGTCACCATCAAATTTGTTTTAACTGATCAACACCTAAGTGCACATACAGTGATAACATTCATCGGGCATCGGGCAGATGGAAGGGGGAAGAAAGGGATAGGTATATACATACATAATGAGTGAGATGCATGCTATCTGGGGGAGGACACGCTTTAAGCTCTAACTGGGGGGAGGAAAGGGGGAGCAAGGGCAATATATGTAACCTAAACATATGTACCCCCATAATATGCTGAAATTAAAAAAAATGTGGAGTAGTCTTAAGTATTGAAAGCTAACTGCCTACATGAATGTGTTCAATATAAAATGAAAATCAGGCAATCATTAGCATCAAGACTTATTTACCATGGGAAATTAAAAATGCCAGCTCCCTCTTACCTTAATAAATCACTTTTGCTTGAAAAACTTATACACCATGCTTCTCTCTACTCACTATATCCAGATAAAATTCCAAACACATCATAAATATAGTAGAAGGATTGAAGTTCATGTTTTGTTAAGGGAGAAAAAACTAACATGGGAACAATTCCATATAGGCTTAACAAACTTACTCGTAATGCTCATATTTTGAATTTATGATTATTATTTAAATGTTCATTTTATGTATATATTATTTGATAAGGACTGAATTAAATAATTATTTCATACAGAAAAATAAGAAATCAGATAAGATTGTGTTTTAGATCTTGGATGTCTGATGAGGAAATGCTTTTTCTCTTGATTTCTGTTTTTCTGAGTAGTCAAAAATTATTTTTGTAACATGTACTACTTATGCACTTTCTAATTTTCTTTCAAATTAGGACATTATATTACTATTCAATTCAATTTTAAATTCCACATTTTTTTGGAATCTTAAAAAACTGCCATATGAACAAGCACAAACAAGTGTATTTGATAATGAGAAAAAAATAGCCCTCATCTCCATCACATGAGCTACCACCTGTCAGCTACCAACTTAAGTGTGAAATCCACTTACATGATCTGACCTGCCAGCTGATACTGGACATATAAGCAAGCCAAGGCAAGATCAGTCATGCCAGGGACAGATCAGCAGAACTACCTGGATAATCCTTGCAAGAGTGTCACAAGCAATAAGACCTACAGACACCAAACACTTTAAGAACTCTATGGACGTAGTGAGTTATAGACAATCCATTTACACATTCTCAAGAATCTGTATATCTTTTCCTAAAATTGATCTATCTGAGAATTCCCTAAATTCAAGAGTCTTTATAGTTTTCTTTTTCCACCTAGAATTTTCACATTCACTTTCTCTCACTCTTCACAAGTGACTTATCTAATATGTTCACATATAACTATATGAGTTACTCTGATGAGATAAACTAAAACAAACGTCCAAAATCTAAAATATAAGGGCAACTGAAAATGTTGCTATCCATGAGGTCTGATTTTTTAAAATCTAGAAACCTCAAACCCATGGGACTGCAAATTAGTACAAACTCTGTGGAAAATAATTTGGAGATATCTCAAAGAAATAAAAGTAGAACTACCATTTGATCCTGCAATACCACCCTGGGCAGCTACCTGAAAGGTAAAAAGACATTCTATAACGAAGACATCTGCATTAGAATGTTTATAGCAGTATAATTCATAATTTCAAAGATGTGGATACAACCCAAGTGCCCATCAATACATGAGCAGATTAAGAAAATGGGGTATATGTGTACCATGGAGTACTAGTCAGCCACAAAAATCAATGGTGATATAGCACCTCTTGCATTATCCTTGGTAGAGCTGGAGCCCATTCTCCTAAGTAAGGTATCACAAGAATAGAAAAACAAGCCTCAGATATACTCACCATTCAACTGGCACTTATTGATCAACATTTATGTGCACATATAGTAGTAACACACAACAAGAGTTGGGCAAGTGGGAGAGGGGAGTAGGGATGGGTATGTACACACCTAATGAATGTGTTGTGAATCGTCTGGGGGATGGACATGCTGGTATCTCTGACTTGCACAGTGCAAAGGCAATACATGTAACCTAAAAGTTTGTACCCCCATAATATTCTGAAATTAAAAAAAAAGAAATTAACTCGTTCCCTAGTGAAAGAAACTGAAAAAAAAAGCGGGGAAGACAACAGTCTGATCTCTCTATTTTGTATAAAGATGAAATATGTTAATAGTTGTAGTTATAATAGTACTTAGGACATATGAAATACCCAATAAATATGGCAGTTATCATTATTCTCAATAAAAGAGATTCATTGTCCCCACCTCTATCTGGTATTTGGAAGATCTCCTATGTGGCTTCAAATCCTACATCCTCTAGGAAGGAGCATTTGAGTATAAGGCAGACAAAGTTTCTAAGACCTATTCATATATATCATAAGGGCAATGAAAATACTGTCTCACAGACAATGTGTGTATGCAGCACACACTGTTTTGTAATTCATCGTGGACTCTGAATGTAAGGTATTAGATTATAATAACAAGTAACAAGTTGGATTGTTTTCACCATTGTTTATATTCCATAGTGGTCAACAATTGTTGAAGTCCCAAGATAGAGTGGTTTCTTGGTATCTTGTTGATATTCCATAGAGATCAACAACTGTATTGGGAATCTTATGGAAATTGGGCCCTGGAGATTCACACACACTCAAATATAAAGCATATATTTCCATTATAGCATCTTCAGAAACAGGGAAAGCAACATCTGTTCAATAGCTTGGTTAGTTGGACTACACTTTGCATTTTGAGGAATGGAAATGAAAAGTATTTTCTGAGTGTGTTAAGCTTTATGTATTTTTCTCACTTGGTCATTTATTACAGTCCTATGTAGGACAAAGAAGAATTGTAAAGGAGGACAGGGTTATTAGACAATTTTTTGAAAAAAAATCTGTCTTTTATTCTTCCCTTAATTAGAAATTATTTTAAGGAGTATCACATTTTGAGCACTCCTTAATGAAAATATTTTTCTCTGTGTATTAAGAGATAACTTGATTGGAAATGGTAGCAGTTGCAGAACTAAATATCTGGTAACAGATATTAGTGTAATAGGGAAACAGTATGAATGAATTGGGATAAATGCTTGTTTTCTCTCTCCCTCCCTCTTCCCCTCTCTTCCCCTAACTCCATCTATGTTTGCTGGCAGAGACTACACAGATAATCTGGCCTGTCACCTTGATGCCGAGAGTGGCAGTGAGAATCCTACAGGACTGTTCATGGAAAGAAAAGGACATGTGAACCACCTGTGAAGCAGGAAAAAAAAAGGATTATTTTGACTTTGGGCAAAGCCCTCTGAAATGTCTCTCTGTGCCATGTTTCTCTACTGTGGTTCTATAGACATTTTGGTCCAGATAATGTTTTGTTGTGTGTTGGGGGCAAGTGGTTGTAGGGTAAGGACCTCCATGAGCATAGTAGAACGTTTAGCAGCATCTGCATGAGGCATCAGAGTACCCACTCCCCATTGTAACAACCAAAAATATCTCCAGTCATTGACAAATATGCTATTGGAATCAAAATCACTGCTGGAAAAGACGCACTGCTCTATGGGCAATTAACATTCTGATTTGTCATGTTTAGACATGAAAACAAGAAAGGGCTTTCAAAATTATAAACTGCTTTGTCCTCAGGTAAAGACAAATAACTTAGTTTTCCTCCTCATTTGAAGACAGAAAACCATATCATCAGAGAAAAATGATGCAAAATTATCATTTTTTAGCTGTATATTTTTCATAGCATATATGCTATAATTTTGACTATTTCCCTATTGTTTGATGCTTCATTTCTATGTTTTAATAGCATAAATAATGTGGCAATGCAGCAGACATTTTAGAAAAAATCTCTGATGGACATCTTTGGTTCTTCAAATAGACTCAAAGCACTAAATTCATTTACAAAATAAGTATTTTTAACACTGACAATTCATAGTTACGGTAATGTAGTGAAGGGGACCAATTCCTTGCATCATTGTTGATATTGAAGTGTGTGAGTAACAAAATTTCTATGCATATTTTATGGGGAAAATGTTAATATAGAGTATAGTAGTACTTTCTCCCTCTGAAATATATTAATAACAACAAAATCTGAACAACTGTGGGTTAATAATCTTAAGTAAGCATTTCTCCCATTACTTCAGTAGAAAACTTAGAGAAAGGTATTATATAATATAAATATTATTTCCTAGCATCCAGATACTTGGTATTTGTCTGGAAAAGGAATTTGAATTTCACACAGTAATAAGGCTGATTAAATAATACCTTCACCTCTTTTCTAATAATTCAATGACCACCTCTAAATTGTGAAAAACTAATTACAAAAATCATATCAGTTCATATACATGTTAATGTTTTTGTTCGATCTCAAAACTGTGAGTTTTATGCATCTGTATTCTACAATTATATAATGTCTGAAATTATCCTAAGTTTCTCAAAAAGTCCTATTCTTTGTTGATAAAATTAATAATTCCACTTCATCTGATATCTTTTTATAGGAGACAGATAAAACTAAATTTTGGATCAGATAGTGGAGAATGACTTTGCGATTTTTTTTCCTACAATCCCAAATAACTTGGGGCCATGGGCAAGAAAAACTGCACGACTGTGACAGAGTTCATTCTCCTTGGACTATCAGATTCCCCTAAGCTGCGAGCTTTCCTACTACTGATGTTCCTCCTCATCTATGGAATCACAGTTTTGGCCAACCTGGGTATGACAGTACTGATTCACGTGAGCTCTGTGCTTCACACTCCTATGTATTTTTTCCTCAGCCACTTATCCTTTATAGATTTCTGCTACTCCTCAATCATCATGCCAAAGATGTTGGCTAATATCCTCAACAAAGACAAATCCATCTCCTTCCTGGGATGCATGATGCAGTTCTACTTGTTTTGCTCATTCGTGGTAACTGAGGTCTTCCTGCTGGCCGTCATGGCCTATGACCGCTTTGTGGCCATCTGTAACCCACTGCTGTACATGGTCACCATGTCTCGGAAGCTCTGTGTGGAGCTGGTATCTTGCTGCTACTTCTGTGGGATACTGTGTTCTCTAATCCACTTGTGCTTAGCTCTTGAGATCCCATCTTATAGATCCAATGTGATTAACCACTTCTTCTGTGATCTACCCCCTCTCTTAAGACTTGCTTGCTCTGATGTCACTGTGAATGAGGTGCTGCTGTTCATTGTGGCCAGTTTCAATGAGATCATTACTCTGGTGATCATCCTCACTTCCTACTTGTTTATTCTCATCACTATCCTTAGGATGCGCTCTGCAGAGGGAAGGCGCAAAGCTTTTTATACCTGCACTTCTCACCTCATGGCCATTATGGTTTTCCATGGAACAAGCCTTTCCATTTACTGTTGGCCCAGTTCAGGTAACAGTGGGGATGCTGACAAAGTGGCCACAGTGTTCTACACTGTGGTGATTCCCATGCTGAACCCCCTGATCTACAGCCTGAGGAACAAGGATGTAAAGGAAGCTCTCAGGAAAGTCAAAGAGAAGATTTTATAGCAGGACTCATGATTCTAAAGTGGAGATGGGTGAGGGGTCAATATTAGGGTTGCAGTGTTGGAACGGAGAGAAAAGTGAGGAACTCAATAGTTATGTGCCATTCCTTTTGATTCACTCATCTTTCTGCTTTTAAATTTAAAAGAATGCATATGTTATAAGTAGATATGGGTAAAAATATTATTAAGACACATACATTTAGTTTGGTATGGAACTCTCCCAAGTCTATTATGTAAACAATGTTCCTTTCAAAATAAAATTTCTATGATTTCATAATGCAGATCACATCATCATCCATAAGAGTGAACACATAAAAATAATTTCATATATCTTTTATTTTTATTCTTTTTTATAATCATTGTTTATTATATTATTCCATTGTTATTTTGTTGTAATTGTTGCAGTATCCAGGGTTGTTGGAACTTTGTATATACTGTTATCTGATACACACACAAAAATATTACAGTTATTTCACAGGAGTCTTAGGAAAATTGAATTAAAGCGGTTTGAAACATGTATAAGGAGTTCAGAATAATCGCTAGAACATAAATAGTTTTTGTTGTCTCTATATGTAAATATATATGAATATATATTCATAGAATCATTTAAAAACCAGTTTTAGAACTAGAATCATTTCTGAATTAATCCTCTTTTCTATTTTTTTCTTTTATCTTCATGGTAACTTTAAAATCTACTGTGGATAATGTGCTTACTGACATGTATACATGGATTTCTAACCTTTATGTTCTTTGCATGGGTCTTTGGTTTTTCCAAAATGCCTTTTATTTCATCCTTTCTCTATATATTTAAAGCACATCTCTTTATTTGTTCTGTGATTATACACACTGTTGACACTTTCTTTGTAATTCCACTATGACTTATATAAATTTCCTCATTAGATTATACATGTTTAAATGAGCCTTCTCTCTGAATATCTATAGTACTTTTAGGATAGCTTGGCTTTGGTTCTTGAAAATTAAGACTATTTAATTTGTCAATAATGTAACTTCTTCAATTCTTGTTTTTTTTTCCAATTAACATTGGATAATACTGCTAATCTCACAGCATTTTAATGGGATTAAATTTTCACATCTATGTACTCCCTGACATTAAGAATCTACTCAGAAGGTGTTCAGATAAAGTCATTGAGGATTGAGGCCAGGGGTTATTTAACTTTTATTTCATTATCAATGGTATATAATCAGTTTTTTAAAATTTTTTATTATTAAATAGATGGTTGATATTAAATGAATGGCCATTGAATTCATAGTATGCATGTTGGGATTAATGTATGAATTTAGAGCACTTTCAGAGCCCTCAATAATGTGAATTGGCCCACATCATCATGTGATTTCTATCAGTCAGATTCCACTTAGGAAAACATATGCCCAGCAGGATGTAATAGAAAGAATGTTAGTTATTAGAGGCCTGAACGAGCACAAAGGGGACATTGTGCATTAAATTAAGGATCCTTAACTGCTATAGACAGCTATTGCTCTTCCCTGTTAGAGGGGAACAGGCAAGAGGAATTGTGATCAGGACCTCAGAGCTTAGAGGAAGCAGGGCAGTCAGCTAGTGTTAAGCCCTTGAGAAAGTGACAAAGCTCTGAGTATGCCTGGGTCTCTGAGCCTGGGTTAGGACAAGGCAGTTTTCCCATCTCTGGTGGCACATAGAGCAGGGTCTTTGGATAACAAAGGGGACCATGCAAGACCACTGCTCCCACCTCTGAGGAGAGTACCATGTGAGGCTGGAGGAAGACACCAAGTGTCTGTTGTGGCTGGATTTACATGAACAGATACTGAAAAATCTAGAGGAATTTCAATCTTTTCTATTCTCCCTTTTCTTTCCATTCACCCGTTTTCCTCTCCTCCCCTCCTTTTCTCTGTTTGACAAAATCTAACAGGTAGCCAACTAAAAATGGCATCTGGGGGATGCAGTTTACAATCCCCAGAAGAAGCAGGACAGCCCAAAGTATAGGAGGGTGGACATTAAAATGAGACCAGATCCTCACAAGCTGTGCTGAAAAGTGCAGGAAACTGCAGTTTATGATGTAAGAGACACAGAAAGAGCTGCTTTTACCTCTTCTCACCTCACCAAGAGCATGTAAATCTTTCTGTATCTGAACACTTGAATATGAGTCAAGACTTTCAGTCTTATTTCTTACAAGAAGATATGCAAATGGCCAGCATACACATGGAAAAGTACTCAACATCACTAATCATCAGAGAAATGCAAGTCAAAACTACAATGGGACATCATCTTACCCCAGTTAAAATAGCTTTTACCCAAAAGACAGGCAGTAACAAATGCTGGTGAGGATGTGAAGAAAGGGGAATTCTCATATGCTGTAGCTGGTAATGTAAATTAGTGTAACTGCTATGGTAAACAGTATGGAGGTTCCTTAAAAAACTAAAAGTAGAAATACCATATGACACAGCAATCCCACTGCTGTGTATGTGTCCACAGGAGGGGAGTTTAGTATATTAAAAAAATATCAGCAGTGTCATGTTTATTGCAGCACTATTCACAATAGTCAAGTTACTGAATCAACCTAAGTGTCCATCAATGGTTGAAGGGATAAAGATATTGTGATACATATACACAATGGAATATTATAATAAACAGCCACAAAAAGAATGAAATCCTGTATTTTGCAACAATATAGATGGAAATGGAGAACATTATGTTAAGTGAGAAAAGCCAAACACAGAAATACAAATCTTGCATGTTCCCACTCATATGTGGGAGGAAAATATTAAAAACAATTGATATCGTTGAGTCAGAGAGTAGAAAAATAATAATCACAGGCTGGGAAGGGTAGGGGGAAGAGGTATATAGTGGGGATTGTTAATGTGTGCAAAGATATAGTTAGATAGAAATAACAATATTCGATAGCACAACAAAGTAACTATAGTCAACAATAAGTTAGAGTATACTTCAAAATAACTAAAAGGGAGAAACTTGAATGGTCCTAACACAATAAATGTTAAATGTTTGAGGTGATTATACCCCAATTACTGTGATTTTATTAATTCACATTGTATGCCTGTATCAAAACATGACATGTACACTATAAAGATATACAGATATTATGTACCCATAATAATTAAAAATAAAGAAGAATAACTTCACAAAATAGGTATTGTTTGAGCTTGATCTTTCACAAATAATGAGCATAATTTTAGGATAAACATTCCGGTAAGAGAGGAGTTTTATTCAGGAGAAAATTGCATGAGCAAAATCAAGGAAGTAAGAATGTAATATGGATCAAAGATCCAACATGTATTTTATTGAGCTAACATGGAATAATATGTGTGTGTGTCGTATGGCATTTAAAAGTAACTGACATGAATGACAACTTGAATATGATATGACTTATATCCTGAATGTGTTTCTAAAAGGGCTCCAGTATGATAGTGTAATGAAATATGATAGTCTTCACCAATGGCTTAGAAATGATAGGTCAGGTCTTAGAAAATCTTAAACCAAACTAGGAATGATGAGTGCCTGCCCAACCAGTAGTTCATGCTCTTATTCTGCCTACAAAGATATCACATACATTATCAATTCTTTATGTACTTTTTTCCTGAACCTTAGAAATAATCTCTGAATCCTTCTCAACAGAATTCTCACCCACCTTTAAAAAAAAAGTGTTTGAAATAGTCTTAAATGTTAAAAGCTAACGGCCCACATAAATTCATTCAGAATAAAATGAAAATCAGGCAATTATTAGCATCAAGACTTTTTTAAAATGACAAATTAAAAATGGGAGCTCTCTCTTACCTTAATAACTCACTTTTGCTTGAGTAACATTTACAGTTTTCTCCTCTCTGCTCACTGTGTCCAGATAAAATTCCAAACATATCATCAATATAGTGTAATAAGTATAGTTTTGGTTTGCTGAGGGAGAAAAAAATAACCTGGGAATAATTCTATATAAGCTTAATAAAGTAATTTGTAATGCTCATATTATTTTGAATTTATTATTATTATGTTTTTTTTATTTTAGCTTATTATGGGGGTACAAGTGTTAAGGTTACTTATATTGCCCATGCTGCACTTCCCCCTTGAGTAAGAGCTTCAAGCATGTCCATCCCCCAAATGTTGCACATCTTACTTGTTGTGGTTGTATATACCCCTCACTTCCACCCCCCTCCCACCCTGCCGACACCCAATAAATGGTACTCCTATATGTCCACTTAGGTGTTGATCGGTTAATACCAATTTGCCGGTGAGTACATGTGGTGCTGGTTTTTCCATTCTGATGAGGATTCAATTAAATAATTATTATATATGAAAAAATAAGAAATCAGAAAATACTGTGTTAGACATTGGATATATGATGAGGAAATACTTTTTCTCTTGACTTCTGTTTCTCTGAGCACTCAAACATTTTTTTGCATAACCTGTGCTATTTATGCAATTTCTAATTTTCTTTGAAATCAGGACATCATATCACTATTAAATTGAATTTTAAATCCACACTCTCTTACAATCTTGAAAAACTGCCATATGAACAAGCACAAACAAGTATATTTGATAATGAGAAAAAATAGTCCACATTCCCATCACATGAGCTACCCCCTATCAGCTATCATACGTGAGTGTGAAGCCCTCTTATATGATCTGACCTGCAATGATATTAAACATATAAGCAAGCCAAGCAAGATCGAACTACCTGGATAATCATTACAATACTGAGTAATAAGTGGTTCTTATTTTTAACCAATAAGTTTTAGATTGCTTTGTTATGTTCTCATTAGAATCACTCACTTTTTCAATTTTTGGTTGATGAATATTGGATTTTTGCTCTAGGTTTGGAAAGTTCTCTGTTATTATTTCTTTGAATGAACTTTCTACCCCAATCCTTCTCTCTGTCTCCACTCTAAGGCTAATAAC